>JBBYHK010476900.1:0-18699 GCA_038382065.1 Adansonia grandidieri | reverse complement strand
CTTTGATTGTAAAAAATGGTAGCAAGTGATGCTTTTCTTATGAAACTGATGCATCAATATCATTATCCCAATGAGGAGAATGTGTTTATGGTACCCAATCATTGAAAGAAAGGAGATTATTACGTGAATTCATATTTATCCTAATTGACAAACAAAATTTGATTCTAAAAATGGTGGGAAGAGAAGTTTTTCTTATGAAACCAAAGCATCAATATCATTTATCCCAATGAGGAAATTGTGTTTATGGTGCCCAAACATGAAAAGAAAGGAGATTACTGGTGAATCCGTGCTTATCCAAATTGAAATACAAACTTTAATTCTATAAAATGGTGGAAAGTGAAGCTTTTTGTATGAAACCAAAGCATCAATGTCATTTATCCCAATGATTAGAACGAGCTTATGGTGCCAAATAATGAAAAGAATGGAGATTATTATGTGAATCTATCTTTGTCCAAATCGACGGACGAACTTTAATTCTAAAAATGATAGAAAGTAAAGTTTTTCTTATGAAACCCAAGCATCAATATCATTTATCCCAATGCGAAGAATGTGCTTAAGGTGCCCAATCATGAAAAAAAAAGGAGATTTTTACATGAATCCATCTTTATCCTAATTGACAGACGAACAGTGATTGTAAAAAATGCTTGGTAGTGAAGTTTTTCTTATGAAACCAAAGCATCGATATCATTCATCTTAATTAGGAGAATATGTTTATGGTACCTAATCATGGAAAGAAAGGAGATTATTACGGGAATCTGTGTTTATCCTAATTGATAGATGAAATTTGATTCCAAAAAAATAGTGGGAAGTGAAGTTTTTCTTATGAAACCAAAGCATCAATTCATTTATCCCAATAAGGAGAATAAGTTTATGGCACCAAATAATAAATAGAAAGGAGATTATTATGCGAATCTGTGTTTGTCGCAATCGACAGATGAACTTTAATTCTAAAAATGGTGGAAAGTGATTTTTTTTTTATGAAACCAAAGTATCAATGTCATTTATCCAAATGAGTAGAATGAGCTTTTGGTGCCAAAACATGAAAAGAAATGAGATTATTATGTGACTTCGTGTTTGTCCTAATTGACACACAAACTTTGATTCTAAAAATGGTTGAAAAAAACCTTTTCTTAAGAAACCAAAGCATCAATCTTATTTATCCTAATAGAAAGAATGAGTTTACGGCTCCTAATCATGAAAAGGAAGAAGGTTATTACGTGAATCCGTGTTATCCTAATTGGTAGATGAACTATGATTCTAAAAATGGTAGGAAGAGAAGTTTTTCTTATGAAACCAAAACATCAATATCATTTATCCTAAAGAGGAGATTTTATTTATGGTGCCTAATCATAGAAAGAAAGGAGACTATTATGTGAGTCCGCGTTTGTCCAAATTAACATACGAACTTTAATTCTATAAAATGGTGGAGAGTTAAGCTTTTTGTATGAAACCAAAGTATCAATGTCATTTATCCTAATGAGTAGAATGAGCTTATGGTGCCAAATAATGAAAAGAAATGAGATTATTATGTGAATCCATGTTTACCCCAATTGATAGACAAAATTTGATTCTAAAAAATGGTGGAAGTGAAGTTTTTCTTATGAAACCAAAGCATCAATTCATTTATCCCAATGAGGAGAATGAGTTTATGGCACCCAATCATGAAAAGAAAAGAGATTATTATGCGAATTTGTGTTTGTCCCAATTGACAGACTAACTTTAATTCTAAAAATGGTGGAAAGTGAAGCTCTTTTTATGAAACCAAAGTATCAACGTCATTTATCCTAATGAGTAGAACGAGCTTATGGTGCCCAAACATGAAAAAAAAGGAGATTATTATGTGAATCCGTGTTTGTCCTAATTGATACAAAACTTTGATTCTAAAAAATGGTTTAAAGAAAAGCTTTTCTTATGAAACCAAAGCATCAATGTCATTTATCCGAATGAGAAAAATGAGTTTATGGTTCCTAATCATAAAAAAAAAGGAGATTATTACATAAATCCTTATTTATTCCAATTGATAGATGAACTTTGATTCTAAAAATAGTGAGAAGAAAAGTTTTTCTTATGAAACCAAAGCATCAATATCATTTATCCCAATAAGGAGAATATGTTTATGGTGCCCAATCGTGAATAGAAAGAAGATTATTACGTGAATCCGTATTTATCCTAATTAATAGATGAAATTTGATTGTAAAAAATGGTAGCAAGTGATGTTTTTCTTATGAAACTGAAGCATCAATATCATTTATCCCAATGAGGAGAATGTGTTTATGGTTCCCAATCAAGAAAAAAAAGAGATTATTACGTGAATCCATGTTTATCCTTGTTGGCAGACAAAATTTGATTCTAAAAATAGGGGGAAGTGAAGTTTTTTTATGAAACTAAAGCACAAAACATTTATCCTAATGAGGAGATTGTGTTTATGGTGCCCAATCATGAAAAGAAAGGATATTACTGTGTGAATTTATGTTTGACCAAATAGATATACGAACATAAATTCTATAAAATGGTGGAAGGTGAAGCTTTTTGTATGAGACCAAAGCATTAATGTCATTTATCCCAATGAGGAGATTGTGTTTATGGTGCCCAATCAAGAAAAGAAAGGAGATTTTTACGTGAATCTATGTTTGTCCAAATTGACATATGAACTTTAATTCAATAAAATGGTGGAAAGTGAAGCTTTTTGTATGAAACCAAAGCATCAATGTCATTTATTCCAATGTGGAGATTGTGTTTATGGTGCTTAATCATGAAGAAAAAGGAGATTACTCTATCAATCTGTGTGTGTCCAAATTGACATATGAACTTTAATTCTATAAAATGGTGGAAAGTGAAGCGTTTTGTAAGAAACCAAAGCATCAATGTCATTTATCTCAATGAGTAGAACGAGCTTATGGTGCCAAATAATGAAAAGAAATGAGATTATTATGTGAATTTGTGTTTGTCCAAATCGATGGATGAACTTTAATTCTACAAATGGTAGAAAATGAAGTTTTTCTTATGAAACCAAAGCATCAATATCATTTATCCCAATGAAGAGAATGTGCCTAATCATGAAAGGAAAGGAGATTATTACATTAATCAATGTTTGTCACAATTGGCAGATGAACTTTGATTGTAATAAATGGTAGGAAATGAAGACTTTCTTATGAAATTGAAGCTTCAATATCATTTATCCCAATTAGGAGAATGTGTTTATAGTGCCTAGTCATAAGAGAAAGGAGGTTATTATGTGAATCCACGTTTATGCCAATTGACAATCAAAATTTGATTCTAAAAAATGGTGGGAAGTGAAGTTTTTCTTCTGAAACCAAAGCATCATTGTCATTTTTCCCAAATAGTAGAAAGAGCTTATGGTGTCCAAACATGAAAAGAAAGAAGAATATTATCTGAACCTGTGTTTGTCCTAATTAACGCACAAACTTTGATTCTAAAAAAATGGTTGAAAGAAATGCTTTTCTTATGAAACCAAAGCATCAATGTCATTTATCCCAATAAGGAGAATGAGTTTATGGTTCCTAATCATGAAAAGAAAGGAAATTGTTAAGTGAATCTGTGTTTATCCCAATTGACAGATGAATTTTGGTTGTAAAAAATGGTAGGAAGTGAATTCTTTCTTATGAAACTGAAGCATCAATATAATTTATCCTAATGGGGAGAATGTGTTTATGGTGCCCAATCATGAAAGAAAGGATATTATTACGTGAATCTGTGTTTGTCCCAATTGATAGATGAAATTTAATTCTAAAAAATGGCGGGAAGTGAAGTTTTTCTTATGAAACCAAAGCATCAATTCATTTATCCCAATGGGGAAATTATGTTTATGGTGCCCAATCATAAAAAGAAAGGAGACTATTATGTAAATCTGTGTTTACCCTAATTGACAGATGAAATTTGATTCTAAAAAATGGTGGGAAATAAAGTTTTTCTTATGAATGCAAAGGATCGATTCATTTATCCCAATGAGGAGAATGAGTCACGCACCCAATCATAAATAGAAAAAAGATTATTATGCGATTCTGTGTTTGTCCTAATTGACACACGAAAGTAGCAATATCGTTTATCCCGATAAGTAGAATGAGCTTATGGTGCCCAAACATGAAAAGAAAAAAGATTATTAAGTGAATCTATGTTTGTCCTAATTGACACAAAAACTTAGATTCTAAAAAATGGTTGAAAGAAAAGCTTTTTTTTATAAAACCAAAGCATCAATGTCATTTATCCCAATAAGGAGAATGACTTTATGGTTCCTAATCATGAAAGGAAAAGAGATTATAACGTGAATCCGGGTTTATCCTAACTGACAGATGAATTTTGATTATAAAATATGGTCGGAAGTAAAGTCTTTCTTATGAAATCGAAACATCAATGCCATTTATCCCAAGGAAGAGAATGTATTTATGGTGCCCAATCATAATAGCAGGAAGATTATTATAAGAATCCGTGTTTGTCTTAATTGACAGACGAACATTAATTCTAAAAATGGTCGAAAGTGAAGCTTTTTCTTATTAAATCAAGGCATCAATGTCATTTCTCCCAATGAGTAGAACGAGCTTATGGTGCCTAAACATGAAAAGAAATAAGATTATTATCCGAATCTGTATTTGTCCTAATTGACACATGAACTTAGATTCTAAAAAATGGTTTAAAAAAAGCTTTTCTTATGAAACCAAAGTATCAATGTCATTTATCCCAATGTGAAGAATGAGTTTATAGTTCCTAATCATGAAAAGAAAATAGATTATCACGTGAATCCGTGTTTATTCTCATTGATAGATGAACTTTCATTCAAAAAATGGTGGGAAGAGAAGTTTTTCTTATGAAACCAAAGCATCAATATTATTTATCTCAATGAGGAGATTGTGTTTATGGTGTCCAATCATGAAAAGAAAGGAGATTATTACGTGAATCCATGCTTATCCCAATTGAAAGACGAAATTTGATTCTAAAAATGGTGGGACGAGAAGTTTTTTGTATGAAACTAAAGCATCAATATCATTTATCCAAATGAGGAGATTGTGTTTGTGGTACCCTATCATGAAAAGAAAGAAGATTACTGTGTGAATCCATGTTTGTCCAAATTGACATCTTAATTTTAATTCTATAAAATGGTGGAAAGTGAAGCTTTTAGTATGAAACAAAAGCATCAATTTCATTTATCCCAATAAGTAGAATGAGCTTATGGTGCCAAATAATGAAAAGAAAGGAGATTATTATGTGAACCTATGTTTGTCCAAATCGATAAACGAATTTTAATTCTAAAAATGGTAGAAAGTGAAGTTTTTCTCATGAAACCAAAGCAGCAATATCATTATCCTAATGAGGAGTTTGTGTTTATAGTGCCTAGTCATGAAAAGAAAAGAGATTATTGTATGAATCCGTGTTTGTCCAAATTGACATATGAACTTGAATTCTATAAAATGGTGGAAAGTGAAGCTTTTTGTATGAAACCAAGACATCAATGTCATTTATTTGAAAGAGTAGAACGAGCTTATGGTGCCAAATAATGAAAAGAAAGGAGATTATTATGTGAATCTATATTTGTCCAAATTGATAGACGAGTTATAATTCTAAAAATGGTAGAAAGTGAAGTTTTTCCTATAAAACTAAAGCTTCAATATCATTTATCCCAATAGAGGGAATGTGTTTATGGTGCCCAATCATGAAAAAAAAGGAGATTGTGACGTGAATCCATGTTTATCCCAATAATTGGGCACCATAAACACGATCTTCTCATTAGGATAAATGATATTAATGCTTTAGTTTCATAAGAAAAATTTCTCTTACCACCATTTTTAGAATTAAATTTCATCTGTCAATTGGGATTAGCACGGATTCATGTAATAATCTTCTTTCTTTTCATGATTGGTCTCTTCCCACCATTTTTAGAATCAAATTTTGTCTGTCAATTAGGATAAGAATGGATTCATGTAATAATCTTCTTCTTTTTTTCATGATTGGGCACCATAAACATAATCTCCTAATTGGGATAAATGATATTAATGCTTTGGTTTCATAAGAAAAACTTCACTTCCTAGCATTTTTTCAATCAAAGTTTGTCTGTCAATTGGGATAAACATGGATTCACATAATAATCTCCTTTAGTTTTGATGATTTGGCACCATAAATACATTCTCCTCATTGGGGTAAATGATATTGATGCTTTGGTTTCTTAAGAAAAACTTCACTTTCTACCATTTTTAGAATTAAAGTTCGTCCGTCAATTTGGACAAACATAGATTCACATAATAATCTCTTTTCTTTTCATTATTTGGCACCATAAGCTTGTTCTACTCATTGGGATAAATGACATTAAAGCTTTGGTTTTATACAGAAAGCTTCACTTTCCACCATTTTATAGAATTAAAGTTTGTATGTCAATTTAGACAAACACAGATTCATGCAATAATCTCCTTTCTTTTCATGATTGGGCACCATAAACACAATCTCCTCATTAGGATAAATGATATTGATGCTTGGTTTCATGGGAAAAACTTCATATTCTACTGTTTTTAGAATTAAAATTCTTCTGTCGATTTGAACAAACATAAATTCACATAATAATCTCTTTTCTTTGCATTATTTGGCACAATAAGCTCATTCTACTCATTGGGATAAATGATATTGATGCTTCAGTTTCAGAGAAAGACTTTACTTCCTACCATTTTTTACTGTCAAAGTTCATCTGTTAATTAGGATAAATACAGATTCACATAATAATCTTATTTCTTTTCATGATTAGGCACCATAAACACATTTCCCTCATTGGGATAAATGATATTGATGCTTTGGTTTCATAAGGAAAACTCCACTTTCTACCATTTTTACAATTAAAGTTTATCCTTTGATTTGGACAAACACAGATTCACATAATAATCTCTTTTCTTTTCATTATTTGTCACCATAAGCTCGTTCTAATCATTGGGATAAATGACATTGATGCTTTGATTTCATACAAAAAGCTTCACCGTCCATCATTTTATAGAATTAAATTTTGTATGTCAATTTGGACAAACAAGGATTCACACAGTAATGTCCTTTATTTCCATGATTGGGAGCCATAAACACAATCTCTTCATTAGGATAAATGATATTGACACTTTAGTTTCATAAGAAAAACTTCTCTTCCCACACCATTTTTAAAATCAAAGTTCGTCTATCAATTACAATAAACATGGATTCACGTAATAATTTCCTTTCTTTTCATGATTAGGAACCATAAACTCATTCTCCTCATTGGGATAAATGACATTGAAGCTTTGGTTTCCAAAGAAAAGCTTTTCTTTCAGCCATTTTTTAGAATCAAAGTTTGTGTGTCAATTAGGACCAACACAGATTACATAATAATCTACTTCTTTTCATGTTTGGGCAACATAAGCTCCTTCTACTTATTAAGATAAATGATATTGATGCTTTGTCTTCGTACAAAAAGCTTCACTTTCCACTATTTTATAGGGTTAAAGTTTATATGTCAATATGGACAAACACATATTCATATAATTATCTCTTTTTTTTTCATTATTGGGGACCATAAACACAATCTCCTCATTTGGACAAATGATATTGATGCTTTGGTTTCATAAGAAAAACTTCTCTTCCCATCATTTTTAGAATCAAAGTTTATCTATCAATCGGGATAAACACAGATTCACGTAATAATCCCCTTTCTTTTCATAATTAGGAACCATAAACTCATTCTCCTTATTAGGATAAATGACATTGATGCTTTGGCTTTGTAAGAAATGCTTTTCTTTAAACCATTTTTTAGAATCAAAGTTTGTGTGTTAATTAAGACAAACACAGATTCACATAATAATCTCCTTTTTTTTCATATTTAGGCATAATAAGCTCGTTCTACTCATTGGGATAAATGACATTGATGCTTTGGTTTCATAAAAAAAGCTTCACTTTCCACCATTTTTAGAATTAAAGTTCATTTGTCAATGGGGACAAAGAAGAACTCACACAATAATCGCCTTTTTTTTCATGATTGGGCACCGTAAACACAATCTTCTTATTGGGATAAATGAATTAAACCTTTGGTTTCATATGAAAAACTTCTCTTCCCACCATTTTTGGAATCAAATTTCGTCTGTCAATTGGGATAAACATGGACTCATGCAATAATCTCCTTTCTTTCCATGATTGGGGACCATAAACACATTCTCCTCTTTTGGATAAATGATATTCATGCTTTGGTATCATAAGAAAAACATCACTTGCTGCCATTTTTTTACAATCAAAGTAGATTACTTCATGAATCCGTGATTGTCCAAATTGACATATGAACTTTAATTCTATAAAATGGTGGAAAGTAAAACTTTTTATTTGAAACTAAAGCATCAATGTCATTTATCCCAATGAGTACAACGAGCTTATAGTTCCAAACAATGAAAAGAAAGGAGATTATTATGTGAATCAATGTTTGTCCAAATCAACGAATGAACTTTAATTCTAAAAAAGGTAGAAAGTGAAGCTTTTCTCATGAAACCAAAGCGTCAGTATCTTTTATCCTAATGAGGAGATTGTGTTTATGGTGCCCAATCATGAAAAAAAAGGAGATTATTATATGAATCCATGCTTATCCTAATTGACAGACAAACGTTGATTGTAAAAAGTGGTAGCAAGTGATGTTTTTCTTATGAAACCAAAGCATTAATATCGTTTATCCCAATAAGGAGAATGTGTTTATGGTGCCCAATTATGAAAAGAAAGGAGATTATTATGTGAATCGTGTTTATCCCAACTGATAGATGAAATTTGATTCTAAAAATGGTAGGAATAGAAGTTCTTCTTACGGAACCCAAGCATTAATATGATTTATCCCAATAAGGAGATTGTGTTTATGGTGCCCAATCACGAAAAGAAAGGAGATTATTACATGAATCTATGACTATCCCAATTGAAAAACAAACTTTGATTGCAAAGAATTCTAAGAAGTGAAGTTTTTCTTATGAAACCAAAGCATTAATATCATTTATCCTAATGAGGAGATTGTGTTTATGGTGCCCAATCATGAAAAGAAAAGAGATTATTATGTAATCCATGCTTAACCCAATTGACAAATGAAATTTGATTCTAAAAATGGTGGGAAGAGAAGTTTTTCTCATAAAACCAAAGCATTAATATAATTTATCCCAATGAGGAGATTGTGTTATGGTGCTTAATCTTGAAAAGAAAGTAGATTATTGCGTGAATCCATGCTTATCCTAATTGATAGACGAAATTTGATTCTAAAAATGGTAGAAAGAGACCAATCATGAAAAGAGAGAAGATTATTACTTGAATCCATGCTTATCTAAATTGGCAGATGAAATTTGATTCTGAAAATGGTGGGAAGAGAAGATTTTCTTATGAAATCAGAGCATTAATATCATTTATCCCAATGAGGAGATTATGTTTATGGTGCCCAATCATGAAAAGAGAGCATTATTACATGAATCCATGCTTATCCCAATTGACAAATGAAATTTGATTCTAAAAATGGTGGTAAAAGAAGTTTTTCTTATGAAACCAAAGCATTAATATCATTTATCCCAATGAAAAGATTGTCTTTATAGTGCTCAATCATGAAAAGAAAGGAAATTACTTTGTGAATCTATGTTTGCCCAAATTGATATATGAACTTTGATTCTATAAACTGGAGGAAAATTATGCTTTTAATATGAAACCAAAGCATCAATGTCATTTATCCCAATGAGGGAAAATGTTAATGGTGCCCAATCATGCAAAGAATGGAGACTATTGCGTAAATCCATGCTTATCCTAATTGATAGATGAACTTTGATTATAAAAAATGCTAGGAAGTAAGGTTTTTTTTATGATACCAAAGTATCAATATCATTTATTCCAATAAAAGGATTGTGTTTATGATGCCCAATCATTAAAATAAAAGAGATTATTATGTGAATCCATGTTTACCCCAACTGATAGATGAAATTTGATTCTAAAAATGGCGAGAATAGATGTTCTTCTTATGAAACCCAAGCATCAATATCATTTATCCCAATGAGGAGATTGTGTTTATGGTGCCGAATCATGAAAAGAAAGGAGATTGTTATGTGAATCCATGCTTATCTTAGTTGACATACAAACTTTGATTGTAAAAAATGCTAGGAAGTGAAGTTTTCTTATGAAACCAAAGCATCAATATCGTTTATCCCAATGAAGAGATTGTGTTTAAGGTGCCTAATCATGAAAAGAAAAAAGACATGAATCCATGCTTATCCCAATTGACAGACGAAATTTGATTCTAAATATGGTGGGAAGAGAAGTTTTTCTTATGAAACTAAAGCATAAATATCATTTATCCCAATCAGGTGATTATGTTTATGGTGCCCAATTATGAAAAGAAAGAAGATTATTACGTGAATCCATGCTTATCCCAATTGATAGAGAAAATTTGATTCCAAAAATGGTGGGAAGAGAAGCTTTTCTTATGAAACCAAAGTATTAATATCATTTATCCCAATGAAGAGATTGTGATTATGGTGCCCAATCATTAAAAGAAAGGGGATTATTATGTGAATCCATGCTTATCCCAATAGACAGATGAAATTTGATTCTAAAAATGGTGGGAAGCGAAGTTTATCTTATGAAACTAAAGCATAAATATCATTTATCCCAATGTAGAGATTGTGTTTATAGTGCCTAATCATGAAAATAAAAGAGATTATTACGTGAACCCACTCTTATCCCAATAGACAGATGAAATTTGATTCTAAAAAAGGTAGGAAGAGAAGTTTTCTATGAAACCAAAGCATTAATATCATTTATCCCAATGAGGAGATTATGTTTATAGTGCCCAATCGTGAAAAAGAAAGAGGTTACTTTATGAATCCCTGTTTGTCTAAATTAACATGAGAACTTTAATTCTATAAAATCGAGGAAAGTGAAGTTTTTTATATGAAACCAAAACATCAATGTCATTTATTCCAATAAGGGGAAAGTGTTAATGGTGCCCAATCATGAAAAGAAAGGAGATTATTATGTGAATCCATACTTATCCTAATTGACAGATGAACTTCGATTGTAAAAAATACAAGGAAGTGAACTTTTCTTATGAAACCAAAGCATCAATATCATTTATCCTAATGAGGAGAATTATGAAAGGAAATGAGATTATTTTGTGAATCTATGCTTACTTTATGAATCCGTGTTTGTCCAAATTGACATATGAACTTTAATTCTATAAAATGGTGGAAAGTGAAGGTTTTTGTATGAAACCAAAGTATCAATGTCATTTATCCAAATGAGAACAATGAGCTTATGGCGCCAAACGATGAAAAGAAAAGAGATTATTATTTGAATGTGTTTTTGTCCAAATTGACAATCGAACTTTAATTCTAAAAAAGGTAGAAAATGAAGTTTTTCTTATGAAACCAAAGCATCAATATCATTTATCCTAATGAAGAGATTGCATTTATGGTGCCTAATCATGAAAAAAAAGAGATTATTGTATGAATCCGTGTTTTTCCAAGTTCACATACAAACTTTAATTCTATAAAATAGTGAAAACTGAAGCTTTTTGTATGAAACCAAGGCATCAAATTATTTATCCCAATGAGTAGAATGAGCTTATGGTGCCAAATAATGAAAAGGAGATTATTATGTGAATTTGTGTTTATTCAAGTCGACGGATGAACTTTAATTCTAAAAATGGTAGAAAGCAGAGTTTATCCTACGGAACTAAAGCAGTAATATCATTTATCCCAATGAGGAAAATGTATTTATAGTGCCCAATCACAAAAAGAAAGGAGATTACTACATAAATCCATGTTTATCCTAATGGACAGATGAACTTTGATTGTAAAAAATGCTAGAAAGTGGAGTTTTTGTTATTAAACTAAAGCATCAGTATCATTTATCAGAATAAGGGGAAAATGTTTATGGTGCCTAATCATGAAAACAAAGGAGATTATTACGTGAATCCCTGCTTATCCCAATTGACAAATGAACTTTAATTGTAAAAAATGGTAGCAAGTGATGTTTTTCGTATGAAACTGAAGCATTAATATCATTTATCCCAATGAAGAGAATCTGTTTATGGTGCCCAATAATGAAAAGAAAGGAGATTATTATGTGAATCCGTGTTTATCCCAATCGACAGACGAAATTTGATTCTAAAAATAGTGGTAATAGAGGTTCTTCTTAGAAACCCAAGCATTAATATCATTTATCCCAATGAGGAGGTTGTGTTTATGGTGCCCAATCATGAAAAAAAAAGAGATTATTATGTGAATCCATGCTTATCCCAATTAACAGATGAACTTTGATTGTAAAAAATGCTAGGTAGTGAAGTTTATCTTATGGAACTAAAGCATCAATATCATTTATCCCATTGAGGAGATTGTGTGAATCCATGCTTATCCCAATTGACAGACAAAATTTGATTCTAAACATGGTGGGAATAGAGGTTTTTCTTATGAAACCAAAGCACTAATATCATTTACCCCAATAAGGAGATTGTGTTTATGGTGCCCAAATAATGAAAAGAAAGAACATTGTTACATGTATTCGTGCTTATCTTAATTAACAGATGAAATTTGATTTTAAAAATGGTGGGAAGAGAGCCATGAAAAGAAAGAAGATTATTACGTGATTCCAAGCTTATCCCAATTGACAGACAAAATTTGATTCTAAAAATGGTGGGAAGAGAAAATTTTCTTATGAAATCAGAGCATTAATATCATTTATCCTAATGAAGAGATTATGTTTATGGTGCCCAATCATGAAAAGACAGGAGATTACTTTGTGAATCTGTGTTTGTCCAAATTGACATCGGAACTTTGATTCTATAAAATGGAGGAAAGTGAAGTTTTTGTATGAAACCAAAGCATCAATGTCATTTAGCCTAATAGGGGAAAGTGTTTATGGTGCCTAATTATGGAAAGAAATGAGATTATTGCATGAATCCATGCTTATCCCAATTGACAGACGAACTTTGATTGTAAAAAATGCTAGGAAGTGAAGTTTTTCTTATGAAACCAAAGCATCAATATCATTTATCCAAATAAAGAGATTATGTTTATGGTGCCTAATCATGAAAAAAAAGGATATTATTACATGAATCTGAGCTTATCCCAATTGACAGATGAAATTTGATTCTAAAAATGGTGGTAAGAGAAGTTTTTCTTATGAAACCAAAGCATTAATATCATTTATCCTAATTAGGAGATTGTCTTAAGTGTGCCCAATCATGAAAAGAAAGGCAATTACTTTATGAATCCTTGTTTGTCCAAATTGACATAGGAACTTTAATTCTATTAAATGGTGGAAAGTGAAGCTTTTTGTATGAAACCAAAGCATCAATGTCATTTATCCTAATAAGTACAATGAGCTTATGGTGCCAAACAATGAAAATAAAGGAGATTATTATGCGAATTTGTGTTTGTCCAAATCAACAGATGAACTTTACTTCTAAGAAAATAGAAAGTGAAGTTTTTCTTATGAAACTAAAGCATCAATATCATTTATCCTAAAGAGGAGATTGTGTTTATAGTGCCCAAATCATGAAAAGAAAAAAGATTATTGCATGAATCTGTGTTTGTCCAACTTGACATATGAACTTTAATTTTATAAAATGGGGCAAAGTAAAGCTTGTTGTATGAAACCAAGACATCAATGTCATTTATCCCAATGAGTAAAATGAGCTTATGATGCCAAATAATGAAAAGAAAGGAGATTATTATGTGAATATATGTTTGTCCAAATCGACGGACGAACTTTAATTCTAAAAATGGTAGAAAGTAAAGTTTTTCCTTGGAACCAAAGCATCAATATCCCAATGAGGAGAACATGTTAATGGTGCCCAATCATGAAAAGAAAGAAGATTAGTACATGAATCCATGTTTATCCCAATCGATGATGAAATTTGATTATAAAAGATGCTAGGAAGTGAAGTTTTTATTATGAAACCGAAGCATCAATATCATTTATCCCAGTAAGAAGATGTGTTTACGGTGCCCAATCATGAAAAGAAAGGGGATTATTACATGAATCCATTCTTATGCCAATTGATAGACGAACTTTGATTATAAAAAATGGTAGCAAGTGATGTTTTTCTTATAAAACCGAAGCATTAATATCATTTTTCCAAATAAGGAGAATCTATTTATGGGGCCCAATCATGAAAAGAAAGGAGGTTATTACGTGAATCTGTGTCTATCGCAATCGACAGATGAAATTTGATTCTAAAAATGGTGGGAAGAGAAGTTTTTCTTATGAAACCAAAGCATCAATATCATTTACCCCAATGAGGAGATTGTGTTTATGGTGCCCAATCATGAAAAGAAATGAGATTACTGTGGAATCCGTGTTCCTCCAAATCAAAGGATGAACTTCAACTCTAAAAATGGTAGAAAGTGAAGTTTTTCGTATGAAACCAAAGCATCAATATCATTTGTCCCAATGAGGAGAATGTGTTTACGGTGCCCAATCAAGAAAAGAAAAGAGATTATTATGTGAATCCATGTTTACCCAATTGACAGACAAACTTTGATTATAAAAATGTTAGGAAGTAAAGTCTTTCTTATGAAACCGAAGAATCAATATCATTTATCCCAATGAGGAGAATGTGTTTATGGTGCCCAATCATGAAAAGAATGAAAATTGTTATGTGAATCCATGTTTATCCTAATTGACATATGAAATTTGATTCTAAAAATGGTGGGATGTGAAGTTTTCCTTATGAAACCAAAGCATCAATTCTATTATCCCAATTAGGAGAATGAGTTTATGGCACCCAATCATAAATGGAAAGATGATTATTATGCGAATCTGTGTTTGATCCAATTAACAAACGAACTTTAATTCTAAAAATGGTGGGAAGTGAAGCTTTTTTTATGAAACCAAAGCATTAATGTCATTTATCCCAATGAGTAGAACGAGCTTATGGCACCCAAACATGAATGGAATGGAGATTATTATGTGAATCCATGTTTGTCCTAATTGGCACCTAAACTTTGATTCTAAAAAATGGTTGAAAGAAAAGCTTTTCCTACAAAACCAAAGAATCAATGTCATTTATCCTAATGAAGAGAATGAGTTTATGGTTCCTAATCATGAAAAGAAAAGAGACTGTTACGTGAATCCACGTTTATCCAAATTGATAAATGAACTTTGATTCTAAAAATGGTGGGAAGAGAAGCTTTTCTTATGAAATCAAAGCACTAATATCATTTATCCCAATGAGGAGATTGTGATTATGGTGCCCAATCATGAAAAGAAAGGAGATTATTACGTGAATCCATGCTTATCCCAATTGACAGATGAACTTTGATTCAAAAAATGGTAGGAAGAGATGTTTTTCTTATGAAAGCAAAGCATTAATATCATTTATCCGAATGAGGAGATTATGCTTATGGTGCTCAATCATTAAAAGAAAGAAGACTACTTTATGAATCCATATTTATCCAAATTAACATATGAACTTTAATTCTATAAAATGGTGGAAAGTAAAGCTTTTTGTATGAAACCAAGGCATCAATGTCATTTCTCTCAATGAGTAGAATGAGCTTATGGTGCCAAATAACAAAAAGAAAAGAGATTATTATGTCAATTTGTGTTCATCCAAGTTGACGAATGAACCAAAGCATCAATATCATTTATCCCAATGAGAAGAATGTGTTTATGGTGTCCAATCATGAAAAGAAAGGAGATTACTACATGAATTCATGTTTATCCCAATGGACAGATAAACTTTAATTGTAAAAAATGCTAGAAAGTAGAGTTTTTGTTATTAAACTAAAGCATCAGTATCATTTATCCCAATAACAAGAATGTGTTCATGGTGCCTAATCATGAAAGGAAAAGAGATTATTACGTGAATCCCTACTTATCCTAATTGAAAAATGAACTTTGATTGTAAAAATTGGTAGCAAGTGATGTTTTTCTTATGAAACCGAAGCATTAATATCATTTATCCCAATGAAGAGAATATGTTTATGGTGCCCAATCATGAAAAGAAAGGAGATTATTACTTGAATCTATGTTTATACCAACTGACAGACGAAATTTGATTCTAAAAATGGTACGAATATAAGTTCTTCTTATGAAACCCAAGCATCAATATCATTTATCCCAATTAGGAGATTGTGTTTATGGTTCCCAATCATAAAAAGAAAGGAGATTATTACGTGAATCCATGCTTATCTTAATTGACAGATGAACTTTGATTGTAAAAAATAATAGGAAGTGAAGCTTTTCCTATGAAACCAAAGCATCAATATCATTTATCCCAATTAGGAGATTGTGTTTATAGTGCCCAATCATGAAAAAAAATAGATTATTATGTGAACCCATGCTTATCCCAATTGACAGACAAAATTTGCTTCTAAAAATGATGGGAAAAAAAGTTTTTCTTATGAAACCAAAGCTTTAATATCATTTATCCCAATGTGGAGATTGCATTTATGGTGCCCAATCATGAAAAGAAGAAGATTATTACATGGATCTGCGCTTATCCATATTGACAGACAAAATTTGATTCTAAAAATCGTAGGAAGAGACCAATCATGAAAAGAAAGAAGATTATTATGTGAATCCGTGCTTATCCGAATTGACAGACAAAATTTGATTCTAAAAATGGTGGGAAGAGAAGTTTTTCTTATGAAATTAGAGCATTGATGTCATTTATCCCAATGAGGAGATTATGTTTATGGTGCCCAATCATGAAAAGAAAGGAGATTACTTTGTGAATCCGTGTTTGTCCAAATTAACATATGAACTTTGATTCTATAAAATGGAGGAAAATAAAGCTTTTTGTTAACCAAAGCATCAATGTCATTCATCCCAATGAGGGGAAAGTGTTTATGGTTCCCAATCATACAAAGAAAGGAGATTATTACATGAATCCATGCTTATCCCAATTGACAGACGAACCTTGATTGTAAAAAATGCTAGGAAGTGAAGTTTTTCTTATGAAACCAAAGAATCAATAATATTTATCCCAATTAGGAGATTGTGTTTATGGTGCCCAATCATGAAAATAAAGGAGATTATTATGTGAATCCATGCTTAGCTCAATTGACAGATGACATTTGATTCAAAAAATGGTGGTAAGAGAAGTTTTTCTAATGAAACCAAAGCATTAGTATCATTTATCCTAATGAGGAGATTGTGTTTATGGTGCTCAATCAAGAAAAGAAAGGAGATTACTTTATGAATCCGTGTTTGTCCAAATTGAGATATGAACTTTAATTCTATAAAATAAGATTGTTATGTTAAACCGTGCTTATTTTAGTTGACAGATGAAATTTGATTCTAAAAATGGTGGTAAAAGAAGTTTTTCTTATGAAACCAAAGCATCAATATCACTTATCCCAATGAGGAAATTTTGTTTATGGTGCCCAATCATGGAAAAAAAGGAGATTACTTTGTGAATCTATGTTTGTCCAAATTGACATATGAACTTTAATTTGAAAAATGAAGCTTTTTTTATGAAACTAAAGCATTTATGTTGTTTATCCCAATGGGGACAAGAAGCTTATAGTGCCAAACAATGAAAAAAAAGAGATTATTATATGAATCTGTGTTTGTCCAAATCAACAAATGAACTTTTATTCTAAAAAAGGTAGAAATTAATGTTTTTCTTATGAACCCAAAGCATCAATATCATTTATCCTAAAGAGGAGATTATGGTTATGGTGCCCAATCATGAAAAGAAAAAAAACTTATTGAATGAATCCGTATTTGTCCAAATTGACATACGAACTTCAATTCTATAAAATGTGCAAAGTGAAGCTTTTTGTATGAAACCAAGGCATCAATGTCATTTATCCCAATGAATAGAATGAGCTTATGGTGCCAAATAAAAAAAAGAGATTATTAGGTGAATCTACGTTTGTCTAAATCGATAGACGAACTTTAATTCCAAAAATGGTAGAAAGTAAAGTTTTTCTTATGAAACCAAAGTATCAATATCATTTATCCCAATGAGGAGAATGTGTTTATGGTGCCCAATCATGAAAAAAAAAGGAGATTAGTACGTGAATCCATGTTTATCCCAATTGACAAACGAAATTTGATTGTAAAAAATGATAGAAAGTGAAGTTTTTGTTATGAAACCAAAGCATCAATAAGGGGAATATGTTTATGGTGCCAATCATGACAAGAAAAGAGATTGTCACGTGAATCTAGGCTTATCCCAATTGATAGATGAACTTTGATTGTAAAAAATTCTAGCAAGTGATGTTTTTCTTATGAAACCGAAGCATTAATATCACTTATCCCAAAAGGGAGAATATGCTTATGGGGCCCAATCATGAAAATAAATGAGGTTATTACGTGAATCTGTGTTTATCTCAACTGACAGACGAAATTTGATTCTAGGTGGGACGAGAAGTTTTTATTATGAAACCAAAGCATCAATATCATTTACCTTAATAAAAAGATTGTGTGTATGGTGCTTAATCATGAAAAGAAAGGAGATTACTGTGTGAATCCGTGTTTGTCCAAATCAAAGGACGAACTTTAACTCTAAAAATGGTAGAAAGTGAAGTTTTACTTATGAAACCAAAGCATAAATATCATTTATCCCAATGAGGAGAATGTGTTTATGGAGCCCAATCATGAAAAGAAAGGAGATTATTATGTGAATCCATGTTTACCCAATTGATATACGAACTTTGATTATTAAAATTTTAGGAAGTAAAGTCTTTCTTATGAAATCGTAGAATCAATATCATTTATCCCAGT
>JBBYHK010476869.1:0-12042 GCA_038382065.1 Adansonia grandidieri | reverse complement strand
GAGATGAAAGATCAGACGGAAAACTTGAAACTTGAATCTTCTTTTAGAAAACAAAACAAATAAGGATCCAATTAACTAATGCCATCAGTTAAGGATTTTTTTTAATTGCTATTTTAAGAAAACCTTTTATATTTAGTGCATTACTTTATTACATTCAATAAAAATGTATAAATTGCATTTGTTTTAAAAAAAATCATAACAAAAAATACTAAACATTAGTAAACCTGTTAAGTTTGAATCATTAGTATGAACATTCATGTCATATACATGTTGAATGTTGATATATAATGTTATAAACTTTGACATGCACTTTATTCGATATTGAACATTGATATATGAATAATTTTTATATATTTTTCAATACCATATTAAAACCTAACTAATCAGCAAATTAATAACCTTGTTCATAATATAGTATGTACCAAAACTTTTTCATTTCTTCTCCAACAGAACATTGAACACAAGTGTTGTAGTTAATATATTCATTTGAATTTTCAATAGGAAACGACCACCGCATTGAGATGTCATTTCAAATGAACCCTAAAAAGGTTTTAGTATATACGAGAACGTCAGAGGGAAAGAGGGAACACGTGAATCATGGATATTCTAACTTATTTTGAAAGAAAGATTACAATTGCAAAGCCAAGTGAACATTTTTATGACTATGAGAGAAGTGTCCTTTCTTTTTTTTAGTCGTTGAGCTCAAGTTTGGTTAGTTGCCACTTCATTGAAAAATAAAAAATATTTGGAAACTTTGTGAGAAAATGTTCCTATTTTG
This sequence comes from Adansonia grandidieri, assembly GCA_038382065.1. Lineage (NCBI taxonomy): Eukaryota > Viridiplantae > Streptophyta > Magnoliopsida > Malvales > Malvaceae > Adansonia > Adansonia grandidieri. Next base: position 11,264 of record JBBYHK010476869.1, on the reverse strand, counting down.
TACTTAAAAGGGAGAAAGGGTAATTAATAAAGTTGATTGAACGAAGAACAGCTGCCTTGTTCAGTAAGCAGTGTTTCTGTTTAACAACAGATCGAAACTTAAATGGTCCGTCCTTTGCATAATGGCACAGTTGAATGACTTTGGTGGGGGCTGTCATCATAGTCTTCAATGGCTTTGGTCTGGTCTTTCATCAATCCCCACCCTAAAAATCAAGCCTAAAATTAATGCCATTAGCCATTAGGGCCATTGACTTGCTCAACTTGATGCCTAATCCATTTAAGAAGCTTTATAATGGCCAAATTATGGTGATGGAGACTTCTTACTTTCATCCCGAGGATGCTTATTATTTTATAAACCGGTTAACGGGTGCTTTTAAATATTGTTTAAAGATAAAATATTATTTAAGTAGAATTATAAATATATATATATATATATATATGTTAAATATCACCTTAAACAATATCATTAGATACTCATTTATTTATTTTTTATCGTTTTATGAGCCAAATTCAAAATAGAAAGTCAAGCAATTAATAGGATAATTAAGAGATGAAAACAGCAAAATTAGTGTGACTTCAATTATGAAAATTGGCTTCACTTGTGGTTATTTACATTATATTTGACATACATAATGCAATTCTCATTAATTAACAAATGCATGGAGGACGTCTACATCCATATTTGGTCAACTATCTTTGCCATTAGTACCAATTTAATTAAGATATAAGCAAGTTTAAGCAAATGCATACAAATAACTGTGGAGTTGTTAAATTTTTTATTTCTTCATTAAATGTGGCCAATACAAGAGATGAAAAGGGAAAACCCTTTTTATACTTGATTAATCTAGTAGTTTATTTCATAGTCTAATCTCCAATATAATTATTATTATTATAATTATTATTTGTACTTTTGAATTTCATTTTAAATTTATTCATTTATGTTTTATTTTTTTCATTATTTTGTCAAACGAAAAGCTTGATGAGTGTAAATTAATTGTACCCTAATGTTGATTTGCTTTAACCGTTGTGAAATTTTTATACAACTTATTACAAACTCACACACATTTTGGATGTAATATCAAACCTAATGTGCAGGGGTATTTTCTGGGGGGATCAAATCAAGAAGAATCAATGTTATTGAGAATGAATAAGTGGAGAGTCATACAAGTTGTCTGGAGGGAAAAGTAAAACGCAGCCTAAAACTCGCTCTCAAAGGCCAAGCAACATCATTTCTTGGGTAGGGTTTATTAGGGAGGGGCAGTTAGTAAATCCTTATTCAAAATATGTACCAATGACGAAGGTAGTAACACCAATTATCAGAGCAAATCTCTTAAAAACTCAAAATTTAATTTATTTAATTTATGTAATAATCTTTAAAAGTGATATTCATTATGTTTGAAATTCGAATTTGAATATTTATAATTTTTTTTTAATGAAACCTCTTCGTACCAAAAAAAAAAAAAAAGAAAGAAGGAAAGCATATGATGTTCTTGGCTTGGGAAGCAACTCAATCTGCAGCCATGTTGTCCTTCCTGCATGCTAAATGCAAGCAATTTATTTAATAATCTTCGAATTATTGCACCGGTTCTATTTGCCAATGAGAATCTCTTCCATCATTCCTCAAAATTTTTATGCAGTACCTTTGAATCAGTTTCCAATACAATCTTCCTGTAGATCTTTTTGCCCCAACCCTAACGTATAAGATTAATTATTAGTATACAAACACTAATTTAATTTAAGTCACTCGATTATTTTTAAAAAATAATTATTTAATAAATTTAAATTTTAAATTTTAATATTCATGATCTTCTTTTTATTTAAAAATTTTTTTTCTTATGAATTTTATTTCATACGGGTCAAGAAGTGATGTGACTTCAAAATTACGTATTAAATCTTAAAATAAAAAATTCAGGAGTCTGTAAAATCAAAATTCTAATGATAATCAACAATATTGATAAGATGATGGAGAATGGATCGAGATTTTAAAATAATAATAATAATAATAATAATAATAAATGGTTTTCGTGATTTTGAAGTTACCTTGATTGGACAAGCAGAGCATAAATACCATACAAAACATACTGGTTTTGAGTGCATGGTGAAAGGGATGCACCGCCCACAATAGTAATATGGCAACATCAAGCTTTTGCATGCTTCTCTCTTCTTTTGTTTTTCCATTATTTTATATATAATATGCTCAAATTGCCACTTATGAAAAGCCAATTTTCTCGCAATTGATGCTGATTTCTATCATTTCAGCCTGCATCATTTTGCAATTTTTTTTGTGGTCCAAAAAAGAAAGAAAAACCATATGATTGTTTTTAATATTTGCTTCACTGTTGGTTTGTTTGAATTTTGTAAAGAACTGATATGTTGCTATTTTTGTTTCAGTCTAAAAGCCAACAGGACCCCAGATGCTTAAAATCCCATTTGAGAGCAATCAGAAAATCCACAGGGCATTAATTCTTTTTTTTTTTTTTCTTTAAAGTTGGACTTTTGTGGTGTTTGGATGTGATTTCATAGATTTGACTAAAGAATCATATGGAAATGTTTGGCCTCAAAAGAAAAAGAATTATTCCCTTTATCTGAACAAAGATTTTTGAATCATATATAAAAACTATTCTGGTCTTTGGCTGTGTTTGCTGGTAGGCAAAATGCTTGAGCTTGGCTGAACAATGAACATTTCCTAGTTTTTTGTGAGAAATAACAGACAACTAAATCTGAATTACTTTTTGATAGTGCACTGAATCTCTTTCTCCTATTGGGCCTTTTTAATTTGAAATATAGCATAAAATTAAGAGGTTTCCTAAAAAAAAAAAAAAAAAGGTTATAAATTGCTACCATTAATCAGATGGCCTTCAAGGCCAATCCAAGGACAGGTGGTCGTTTGTTGGTTGGGTGAAGGTAGGGGCTGGAGGTTAGGGAGGTAAGGGGACTTAAGGAGCTGAGCTTTGTGGCATTCATAAAACAGAATGGCAAAAGCATATCAAATTGGCTGCTGTCAAATATCTGAAAACTGACTGTTTCAGGCCTGCATGTGCATAGACCTGAGGCTGAGAGAGCCTGAGGCCTCCCCGAGGATCTACTGCGGTTCTACTTGCTGTAGCCTTGGAAGAGATCACGAGTTGCTGTGAAGGATGGGCCTCCTATTCCTGCCTGTCTCACTTTTTAAAAGTGCTAGGGATCAACCAATGCAGAAGTTTTAACGGCTGCTTTCAGTCGGCCCATCAAGTAAATGTCTTCTTATTTTCCTAAAAGAGTTATCCTTTTTTGGTATAATAAAAATCGCAGTTAAAAAATAAAAATCAAACATTTTTATTTAGAGATAATTACATCAACTAACTAAATTCAGGTTTTCTCTAAGGTTTTCTAAATGCATTGAGATGAGAATGAGAGGCTGGTTTTCATCGTAAATAACAGTCAGGCCCATCAAATAGGACTTGTGGTGTCATCCGGGGCCCGTAGTGACCCAAACCAGCAAACACATGCGAACCCTTGCAATATGAAGAAGGAAAAACACTAATCTCGATTTGGTATTTCATAAGCACGTCGTTATCAAAATCACCAAAGAACTTCAAGGAAAGATTTCCGAATCCGAATACAATTCCTTGTTTTCAGAAAAAAAAAATTACCACCAATACAAAACTAATACAAAGAATTTGAAATGAAGATGGATTCTGACTCTGACTGATAAAACACTTAACAGAAGCTTCCCAAAAAAGAAAAAAAAAAATCAGTCTGCTCAGCACCATTTCCTCCATTAACATCAGAGCATGAAGGCCGCCTTCCTGAAGATCAAGCTGATCGAATCGATAAACATTACACATCAAATTTGTCAAGCAATATATAATCCTGATATATGGCACGAATACATTGTATTTAACAGCTAAGATTAGTTCAATTTAACAAATGTTATACATATTTCACAAGAGAAGAGAAAGTACAACAGAAGCTGAAGGTAAGATCAAAAGAAAGGTCGGTTATTTCGGAGTGCAATAATAGGCATTCATATCAACTACTAGTTAAAGAAATTTAGAAGAACAAATGGCAGATTATTTCAGCGGATTTCATAAACCGTGAAATTTCTTATATCCAGAAGGTTGCAGTTTGAATGCCTCCATTTCTGGCCGTTTCAGTTTTAACAATGGTGAGGGAAAACATAGTTTAAGAATAACATTAGTAATTACCGCTTTATTCAACCAGAAGGGAAAGACAAGGAAACAACTCACAAAACAAGGCACTTTATTTAGGCAACTGCACATTATAAAACAATGGCAACACTAGGAACAGCTCCCACTATGAACCTAAATAGGGAGTTCAACTTTCCGCAACGATACAAACAGAAATCAATCACACCAACAAAGAGCTTATCTTTCTCTGGTGCCCATATCCGGTTAAAAGGCTGGGGGCACAGGCTAGAAATTTCACCATAGGATTCAAAAGGACCCGAACAATCCTATCTTACAATCGCTAATTTACAAGGAGTCTATTAATCCCACTTAAACTAGAAAAAACTATTTGCCTATAACGCTGAACACCTTTAGCACCAGAGCCCTCCATTTGAGGAGCTGTGTCACTCAACCTATCCTAACTAAACGCCTATTCTTTGCACTCTTCATTTTATTTTCATCTTTTCTGCTTGATTCAAATGCTGATAATATATAGTTAAATTACTAGATGCAAACGTTATGGAGTTGTTCTGTTTACTTTTTCAATCTAATTAACCCCCCCAATTGGGTTGTGCTGTTGTTGAAGTCATAGGAGCACAAACAGCTTCGACTGACAAACGCTTCAACACATTTGGGCATGGATCTTGCCCGAAGTTGCTGTTGGCTATGGTGACCGCACATCTTTGCTTCCCAACACACTTCTGCAAAACATCGAATAGTAGAACATGGTGAGAAGTGCATGCGAGTTTCAGTTTATGTTTTGACAAGAAAGTTGAAATACCTTCTCTAAGATAGCATATGAAGCAGGAGCATGACAAGGGCCCTGCTGGTAACTTCCACAAGTTCCCAAAGGAGTTCCAAAGCTAGCAAATTTGATGAAAGAGATAGCCTGTCCGGGACTACAGTGCAAGTGAACCTTTGGTCTGTGAAACTCTTGTGCTTTTCCATAGCTTTCAATCTGCCAGTTCTTGATATTTGGGTGATATTCAGTGATCTCAGCGCAAATGCTGGACACAGATCTTTTTACAAGTGAGATTTTTGAGGGATCCCCTCCAAGCTCCTCAAATAGAACCAAGAGATTTTCTGTGGGTTTCAACCAAGCCCGGGGAACATGGTACCTGAATTTTTTTTAAAAAAAAAAAAAGGAAAATGGGGATTAAATGATGAAAAATATATTTAGTTTAAGGCCAGTTGTTGCTTTCTATTCATTACACAGTAGTTACCATCTTTGGGTAGGTTGGCCGCAACCAAGCTGACACTTCGGTGGTCGAAATGTCCCAGCATAACTGCAGCCATTGCAATCACCATTAGCATATGCAGTCCAATATCTACCAATGCTCTGCCCATTAATCCATATTTGACCTTTTCCCATACTTTCCATGTCCAAAGCTAATGGCTCGTCACCCTCTGGTGCATTGAAATAAGCCTGCAACATTGAAAAGAACAATTTTGAATTTTCAGAAGCCACAACTCATGGTGGAACTACTTTTACTTTTCACTTTTATTACCTTATGCCATCTTAATGGCTGCTGTTTTTGTGCAGCCAACGATCCGTCCATCCACTCGACAGAGGAAATACCATCTGGTGAGACAAGATTCATGGCCTCCCCTTTAAGCCCAACCTATTCAAAGCAGCAATCAAGATGAAACTTATTTGCACTAATGATAAAGGCATCAAAGATAGGGAGGTCAAATCCACTACCTCATATGTCCACTTTTGCCAGGATAGGTCCCATTTTCCTTGGTCAAGTCCATGCAGTGCAACTGGACCTAGGATCCCCGTGTTCCATGTCTCGAAGTGTCCCCCTACATTCTTTGATGACCGAAAACAAAAAGAAAAAGATTCAGGCTCTCAGTAGAAAACATAATAACCATCAACCACGCCTGTTTTTCTTTTCTGAATTTTCTTTTGCTTCACTTTAAAAGATAAAATTGAAGTCAATAATGCTTGTCAATGAAATTTTCTGGTTCTACACAGTATTGTCCCAGTTAGTTTCTAACTATATGCTTGGTAATTTGATCAATTGATGCATAAAGAAAGTTGCCATTTTATGATTGCTTAAGCTGTGAAGGGTTTCTACCCTTTTCCTACCCCTGGTTAGTTTGCTTAGCCAAAATGGAAGAGTATGATGCTTTGACCAACAAATCTCAGGTTCTGAAAGCCATTTGCTTTCAGGATAGGACCCAAAGACTTCAGCAAGTGCTCATTGAATGATATGCAAAGGTGTCACAGGAGTTTCTAGATTATTTATGATTGGAAGTACCAAAAAAAAAAAAAAACGGTTAGGGAGGAAAAAAAAAAAAAAACTAACTGGCAATCCAACAGCAACACTCAGCAGTGCAATTCTGTTTGTTCCTGCACGCAGATTGACCTTCCCAGTGTATGTGAAACTCCTCTTTTCCCTCGTTCCAAAGGCAGAACCTGTTACCATCATGTTACGATTTTATTTCTAAAGCACAAAGGACAATACAGGGAAAAATGCAATATAACCAATGTACCTGAAAGCTGTCCGTTGATAAAGATATGTACAGCATGACCTGTTGATTGAACAATGAGAGTGGGGAGTTCTCCTCCGTGAAGGAAGGATTCAGATGAACCAATGTCAACACTGCAACATAAAACATCTAATTGTGAGACATTTCCAAAATTTAAGAATCAGTAAGCATCATAAAAGTTTAAAACTGGCTTCAGCAATGCTGCTCAAATACATATATGTCATCAGTGAGCTTCTAACATATTAAACACAAATTCAAACAGAGAATGCATACAGAGCAAGCTATAGTAGAGTTTTCTTCAATAGGCATTTCCCCTCTCTCCCCAAAAGAAATGAGAGAAAGGAATCAAATGTAAATTAAGAATGAGAAAAAAAAAAAAAAAAAAAGAGAAATTTGCTTCAAATCTAACCACGGGGACATCAGTCTCACCTAGTAATGTACCATAAGTAATCACTTGTATCCCTTGTGACATTTATTTGCTCTAACAGACCATCAGCAGTTACCGTTAAGCTGTCATCCAGTGTAGAAGTATCTTCATCATAACTTTCCCATGAGAACATCTTAGCATTTGTGGGCAACATCTGCATTTGTGATGTCTGAACTCCAACCTGAAACGGACAAGCATGACCTCTTGTTATTTGAGAGATTCTTGAACTGTTTAATACCAAGAATTCAACGTCCTTAAAGAATATGCTTCAGTTACAATAATAACAAAACCGATCATGCAAAGCCAGTCATTTCACAACATCATACCTTTGCAGTATTGAAGACTGCATTCCTGCAATCAGGAAGGATACTAATGGACCAAGGAGGCAAGTTATAATGCATGTTGTTAAATAACACTCTTGAGGCAGATTTAGTATCATAGTTTGATAGGAAAGCTGCACAATCTCCTGATTCTGACGTGTACACATAAGCCTGGGAAATGCCAAACATTTGACTAGATTCAGTAAACAATTAAAGCCCCACATCTTTTGGAAGCCAAGGACTTTGAGAAGAGAAGCAGAAACCTGTTGGAAGCTTCCAAGTGAAGTAACGATGGGATCAGCTGAAACTAAAGCTTGCTCACACATCTTAATAGCTCTATGAAGCTCCTTTAGATGACCATACTTTGGTTGTCTAATCAAACCTGTCATATTTTTTGGATAGTTAGTATGCATTAGTCTGAATGATTAAAACCTGAGGCCTTCAAATAAACTCAAGACAAAATAAAACTGGATGAGATTTAATTAAAGGGGAGGCAATGGGAATGAGCCTGTCTAGGATACTAGACCATTGTCTTACCATTCTATACTCCAACTAATGGATCAACTGAAATAATTATATATGCATAAATTAGCAGACACAAGCAAATAAGAATTGAATTTAAGTTTATTTTGTTTTTCAGTTCAAATGCTATTTTTGTGAGACGTGGACTATAGGGTTCAAACCATTTGAAGTGTTAAAAGTGCATTTAGAAGAGCAGTTGCATATAAAACAAACTGAAAACACCTAAAGCAGATGTAGCAATTCTTCGATGTTTTAACAGAACAAACTACATGGAAATAAGCAAATAGCTCTTTTCTCACCATATTCATCTATTGGAGCATCATAATCATAACCAGTAGTGATGAAAGGACCTCCAGCAGTTCGTCCAAAATTGGTGCCTCCATGGTACTGTTTCACATAATAAAACAAGCAACTCGGTTAAAGAGAATCCGCTTTTCCATCGTAAATATTTCATGCCCTTTGAATAAGAAGGGAAAAAAATAAAAAAGAGAGATAATATAGGGAACCAACCATGTAATAATTAACAAAGGATCCTCCTTTTTGAATGAATCGAGCAACAGCATATGCCAAATCTTCAGCGGGCCGATGGTGAAGTGGGCCACCAAACTCGGTGAACCTTTTGCATAGATTCAGGCATAAATTGGTTGGACTTATTTCATACTAGATTCTTCGAATAAAGGTTATACAAAAGAAAAACATATAATAAACTTACCATCCACTCCATGCCTCAGTCCATATTGTTGGCTTGTAGGGTTTGTTGGGTTGGAATGCATCACAATAGAAACCATTGCATGTGTTTATCTGTTACAGTTAACCATGAAACTCCCTTAGCCATCCTCATTATACAAATCAAAATTGAGATTTCAGGGAAAAAGAAAAAAAGACCATATTTTTGAAAGTTTAAAACAAGAAATTGGGCTTTGAATAAATTGCAGACATTTATTCAGATTAACTTACTCCTTTGAAGTTCAGTAAGACCATAGAGCTAGAAACTCGAAACGCTAAAGATAGATTTGAGGGCTAATTACTCACCACTGGATCTGGGGCATCTTCTTCCTTGCACATCACCCAAGGGACTCCAGTTCCTGTCTCTACCGCCATTTTGGCTGCCCAAGTAATATAATTATAGCCAGCAGCCCCTAGTAATTTACTCTGTGCCCCATACTCATTTTCAATCTGCGCTCGTACAAATTAAAATTAGAGAAAAAAGGGTTCATATTTCCGTTGTAGGTTGACATAGATTGGCAAAATGCATAGTTGCATAATTGGCATCTTAAGATGCAGAAAGATTTTAAAAAAATTACAAAAATGGGGAGATAAAAACCAAGAACCAAAACATTTACCTGAGAGAGAATAATGGGGCCACCTTGGGACTCAAACAGGTTATGACTCTTCATCATTCCAACAATCTTCTCAGTGAACCCTTGCATAGCTTTCTGTAATAATGTATCAACAATCCTTATTTCTTTATTTACTTTTAGGGAACAATGGTTAAAATATATGCAAAACAATTACTGATTATTTATCTTCAAGTGATTCTGCTCTAATTCGCCATGCAGTTAAAACAAAGGAAAGTAAAGCAGCAATGAAGAACAGCAGAAGGGATACCTTGAAAGGCTCATTGTCTGTTCTGAAGCTGATGCCTGGCACATATTTTAACCAGACAGGGAACCCTCTGCACATTGTAAAAAACATAAAGGAAAATTGAAGTTACCCAAATTAGCTCAAACAGCTGAGAAGACAAACAACATATGAAACAAAGAGGGAAAAAAAGAAAAGAACAAATGGCAAAGAGAAGAACAGCAAAGAAAAAGAGTTGGATAGAGATTTCAGATCTAACCCGAAATTCCACTCAGCGCAAATATAAGGCCCAACGCGGAGATGAGCATAGAGACCTGCTCTTTGTATTGTCTTTATGAATCTCACAAGGTCATATCTTCCCTCAAAATTATACTGTATAATTATAAAAAAAAAAAAATCAAAAAAGAGACAATTATTTAACAAATGTTAACCAAGTGGGAAAAGCGAAGAGAGTTAAAATATGAAATTTATAACTATAGAGGAAAATGGAGGGGAAATAAGAGTACATTTCCAGGAGATGGTTCATGGACATTCCAAAAAACGTAAGTCTCAATCACATCAAGTCCTCCATCTTTAGCCTTCAGTATCAGATCTTCCCACATCTGTACAAAATAAAACCCATTTATTTCTTCAAAAAAAAAAAAAAAAAGAAGAAAATCACAGATAAAAAAATGCTGTAAAAATTTTCAGTGAAAAGAGGAACGCTGAAAGTACATCAGGAGTGCTTCTGGGATAATGAATGGAACCAGAGAAGAGGATTCTCCTCTGCCCATTAATCACTATAGCTTTCCTATCATAGGTAACACTGCTCTGAATCAGTTGACAACCCAAACACAAAGCTAAACAAAATGCAATTAACAGCCTTGAAAATGAGCTTGTTTCCATTGTTTTTAATAGCTCAAAACTCACAAAATGAAAGCTTCTAACTAGAAAGGGTGACAATGAGAAAGAACCAAAAAAGAAAAAAGAGTTTTGAGCTAGTGGGCTTGTGGCTATGCTTTAATGAGAATAAAGTGGAGAAGGAAGACAATCCATTTTCATACAGAGAAAGAGAGGAGTGAGACTCTGGGCAGGCAGCAATTTATAAGTGAAAAAAAAAATGATCAAAAACAGTGAAAAAGGGTATCCAACACCAAACAGTAAATGATGGAAGCTTAAAAGCTTAAAGCGGATGGGTGTTTCTCACGCGTTAACAGATTTCTGCCATAACTTTACTAAATTAATATCTGTCATTTTCCCTTTTTACTCAACAAAATGCCTAAACAAAATGAATCATGCAAATTCTTTTTTTGTTTCCGAATGAATAAGGTGACATGTAATTGTGTATGCTTTTACAGTCTCATTCAAACGAATAACAGCAAATATGCATGTTTTTTATTTTATTTTATTTTATTATAAATTTCGGGTTTCAAACTTTAAACTTAAAAAGATGATTGCATTATCATGCTGAATTAGAGTCTTAGCCATAAAGATTAGATCAGCTAACATCTTTATATCTGGTTGTCAATTAATTGCACCACCGCTTCAGTAAAATACTACCGAAGAGACCTGCATCAACACCCATTGTCTGATATACCTAAATTCCAAATTTAACCTAGGAAAACTTACAGAGCCAACCGACAACGCTCTAGCTATAGCACTATTGTTTGTGGTTTGACTCGTTAATATACCCTCTGACCTAGGGCATTATGGTCATCATATAATTGCTGCTACTGCCTCCTGCACCTGTCGTGCTCGCCCGCTTTTTGCC
>JBBYHK010476858.1:0-18709 GCA_038382065.1 Adansonia grandidieri | reverse complement strand
TCAATTCATCATGAAGATTTATTTAGTTTAGCTAGAAAAATTCAACTTCTTTTAAGTCAAACCAATAGCTTTGCCTTATTTAATGAGCTATGTTATTTTGTGTCCTTGTTGACTCTCTTTAAATTAATCCCCTTTACCTTTGCTGTTAATAGTTTTCTTTATAATTCAAAGGATATTTTGGAAAACAATTGATGGTTTAGGAATGAAAAAGAAGTTGTCTAGAAGTAAAAACAGAGTTGAAGGTTATGCGGTTTCTTGGTCCATTGATACATCGGAAAAGATAATTTTGAGTTCCAGGGTTTAGCTTTTGTGTATTGAGTGGCGGTGGTGAGTACCACTATTAATCACGAAATTGTAACTTGTTCAGTTCAATTTTGATTCAGATTTTATTAAATTCGATTTGATTTTGATTTGTATGTTAAGGATATATATTTGGTTCAGTCAAGTTTAATTTTTAATTCACAAATTAAAAATCACAATCATTTTAATCAAACAAATTCTATTTTTATTTAATTTTTAATTGTTTTTAATTTTTTATAATATAAAAATAAATGTTTTATTTCTAAATTAGTGTAAAAAACATAAAAATCTATAGAAAAAATAAATTTTTAAAAAACTAGTGAATCGATTCGGTAAAATTTGATTTGGATCAATTCAGTTTTATACGATTTTCAATTCGGTTTCGGTTTAATTTTTAAAAATCTAGAATACTACATAGTAACCATAAATTTTCTTAGAACTTATCCGAACCAAACCGTTATTATTATTTATCTAATTACGCAAATCCTATCATTACTGTTGAGACAATCTTCATCCACACCGATTCAATCAATACGTGCTAGCTAGTTTTGAATTCAAACTAACAAAATTTGGAGGTGTGGTTTAGGTGATTTTCACCTACTGAAGTGAGCCAATCGGTTCTAATTAGACCAAAAGGCCCCGAATGCAAGTTGGCTATACAATTTTAGCTCAAGGAGTATGTTTGAGCCTAATGAATACCACAAAAAGGTTCCTTAAAACCAAACCTAGTAATTTAAAAAACGACACATAAATGATATGTTAGGTTTTATCTAATTGTGTTTCATGTCTTAATCATATCGACATGTTTAAGACATGATAAATTTTATTTCATAAACGCATTAAACATGCATATCACGTCTAAAACATGATCTAAAACTTAAAGAGTAAAATCTTAAAAAATTAAAAAAAAAAAAAAAAACCTAATCCTACAAAACTCAAAAATCAAAATCTATCACTTTTTTTCTCCATATGCCGCTGTGTCTCTCAACCTCTCCCATCCAAGACCCATTACTCATCCAATATGTTTAGTGATCAGAGCTCCAAGAATAGTGCAAGTACACGTGTAGCAGCAAGTATGATGTTGACTATCTATGATAGAACACAAAGACTATTTAAACATCAAACTAGTTTTTTCTTGGTTAAAATCGCTGTCCAGTCTCTGAATTATAGTTAAAAAAAGTAATTTAATTTTTATTATTAAACTTAATATTTAGTTCTTATACATTTGAAAATGTAGTAAAATAGTAAATCAGCAAACATAAGTAAACAAAAGCTGTCAGTACATTGACTGGAATTTTTACATTTACAATACAAAGGTTAAAGTACTGGAGAGATCCTGTATTATAAGTGTAAAATTTGAATTAAGATACATACCTCTAACCATTATTAATCAAGAATACAATCTTGCTCTAAGTATACGAAGACAAGCATCTGTATAAGTTTTCTAGTATATTTCTTTTTTCTTGATAATTACCTTATGATGTGCATAGGCAATTTATATAGACTAAACTAAAGGCCTATACTATAAGACTAATTAGAGTTGTATCCTACTATCAAGGAGTTTGTATTATAATCAATTACTGAAGTAGAGTTTGACTCTTACTACTACAGCAGTTAAAGCTAGATAATATCACCTTAATATTAATTAAATATTAATCTCGGTCCATTTAATTATCATATGGGTCACATAAAGTCCAACATTCTCCCACTTGGCCTATATGATAAACCAAGAACTTAAATAGGTGATATTCAAATCCAAAACTTTAATATAGCCATAAGTTACTCTAGCCCGACTCCCACTCAATTAAAGATTTACATAGCACGAATCATAGCGGTAGCATTCTAATCTGAATATTCCCTTCCATGTATTACAATGCATGATCATCTCTAAAAGAGCAGTTTATGAGATAATACTTTATGAATGAATTTTCTGTAATTAGTCAAGGTCCACTTGACATGTAAACTTTATGTGCACAAACTGAAACAAGGCCATAAACTCTAAGAATGTGAAATTAACACAATCAAAGAAGCCAAAATACATCTTAACAGATTTTAACCAGTCCCATATAATTCACATGAATTTTAAACTATTTTGTCAATAATGCTTTAGTCATGGAATCCGCTATTATTAAATCTATACTGATATGTTGGATATCCACTTCTTGCTTTCTTATAGAATCTCTAACAACAAGCTATTTTATATCTATTCGCTTGCTGCGACCCTTACTTTTATCATTCTTAGAAAAGCATACTGCATAGGAGTTGTTATAATAGAATTTTAATGGACTTGTTGATAACTCTCAAATTAGAGATAAAATATCTTAACCTTATTGCGTGTGATATTAGTTTATAACATAATTCCTTTGGCATCTTTCATATTACAAGGCCAAGATTACTTTAATATCTGCCAAGCACTTCCACTATAAATCTTACGTCAAGTTTTTTATAAACCTGATCATATATAAAACTCCAATACTATATGCATATGTAATGCCTTTTATATGCTATTTTTCCAAATTATTTAGAGATATTGGCTCAAATTGAAATATCCTCTTTACAATTTAGGCACTTGCAGGTGAATAGCTTTGTATCCTAATTTTTCCCAAAATTGTCTCAACATAGGCTTCTGAGATAGACTTAATATCTTTTCAGACCTATCTCTATGAATCTTTATGCCTATGAGACATGAAGTTTCACTTAAATTCTTCCTATCAAAGTTTTGAGAAAGAAAAACTTTGTCTCATGCAACAAAGCTGAATCACTTCTTGCAAGGAGAAAATCACCAACATATAAGACTAAAATTATAATTTTACTCCCACTGACTTTAAGGTATAAACAATTATCAACATTTTAGTAAACGTTAAACTTTGCATACCATTGGTGGGATGTTTGTTTTAGTCTATATATTGATCTTTCAAAGAAACCTTTAGGTAGAATCATGTATACCTCTTCTCAAGATCCCTATTCAAGTAAGTTATTTTCACTATCATTTAATGTAACTCTTAATATGATAATTCTTAATGAAACTTTTAAAAAACACTGGAGAAAAAGTTTCATGGTAATCAATACCTCTTTTGAGTGAAACCATTGTCCACAAGTTTAACCTCATATCATTTAACATTACCCAATGGTAATTTAACAGTTACTAGATTGGATTATTAGCCACTGGTTCCATCTCTTTTATCATAGCTTAATGCTAAAGTGTGAAATTTTCATTATATAGCTAGTGAAAATGATATCATCTTTATGTCTAATATCAAAGTTAGACTTTTATAGGTATACAACCAAGTCATAGAAACGGCTAGTTTTTTACTCATTGGATCTCTTAATTGTATAATTATTTATACATATTGTACATCTTTAATCAGTGAGATTAATGATCTATTGTAAAAGTTGTACTTTGATTTGATTGTTCTCCAATTAGTTCTATATATTTGTTTTGTGAGAAACAATCAAGTCCTTTACAAAAGATCAATCTCAATAAATTTATTCCTTAATATCAAACTTACCAGGAAAGTCACTCCCACTGGACTCATGATCCATAAGAAACTTAACATTTCTAGCTTCAACAAATATAATTGATTATGAGAGACATTTAAAACCTATACCCTTTAAGTTAATTTCATAGTCCATAACTGCTAACTATTCTTGGATTCAGTTTCTTTATGTTTAAGTTATAAACCTTCACTTTAACTGGAAAAATCAAGTTTGAAATGTTTTAAGTTGGATTTCAACTATTTCGTAATTCGAAGAAAGTTTTAGAAAACAATTTAGTTGGCACTTTAATAAAGACATCACTAGCAGTTTTAATACATCAATCCATAAACCTAGGGGACGGTGCATGATCTCTAAATATTATAGTACTTTTTTTAGCTCCCTTTAATGGACTTGTTAGTTTGCTTTTTCCTTATGCAACTAACTTAAAAGTCAAACTTAAGAGTTCTAAGAACTCCATCATTATCAACTCTTCTAAATTTCTATATGGAGATGAGACACAATCTTTATACAACACCTCTAAAGGAGTTTTATCTATAGCATTTCTTTACCACTAGAAATCATAGAAATAGTCAACAAATTTATTCTCACAATCAGGATATAAGCTAATGATGAAAAATCCAATAAAAATTTTTCTTTAAAATTTCAACATTATAATTTTAAAAATTTAAATTCAAAACTCTTTTTACCTAAAGAAAATTACAAAAACAAAAGATAAAACCCCTGTAAGGTTTAAAACAAATCTTGATTTCAAAAAATAATCCTGATAGTCTTTAATGATTGCTGTAATAGATGTTCCTCTTACTTTTCCTTTGTTTTTCTTGACTTTATGAAACCTTAAAATGGTTATAGAAATATAATTCATTGAACATAAGTCCAACCTTCATATATTATTAGGAACATAACCAAAAGATATTCATATAAAAATGAGTTTACCTTTATTTTTTAGTCTTTTTTATACTTTAGGCAATCTTTCCTTATGTGTCTAAATTAAAACAAAATGAAGGACTTGATGCTATTTTTTTATTAGCATTTTTTCCTTCTTCACTTTTATTGCCTACTTATCATTTTTGACCTTGAGTCACTAGGTTAACTAAATATAGTTTCTCATTCTTTGATTTCTTTTCCTCTTGAAAACATATAACTAAGAGTTCATTGATAGACCTATTTTGATATGTGTTTCTCATGGTCATACTCATTAGGAAAAAAGTTGAATATGAAAGTGATAAGAAACTTACTAAAAAACAGCTCAATTCTAAAGATTTAAGTTGAGCAACAATATCTCTTAAATCTCTTCATGTGCTCATGCACAATTTTAGAATTATTGCACTTTATTCCTAAAAGCTTCCTTATCAAGGTGAAAGCTAACATTTTATCAGATTTAAAATCTAGTGTTTAGTGACTTTACAATAATCCTTGACCTTATAACAATAAGGATGAATTCTGAAATTGATTTACTAATATAGATTTGATGTACATTATCCTTAAACAGTTAGATTGCTCTCACTGTACATTGAAATCTATTTTTCTCTTGCATACTTTATTTGTTGAGGATAAGTTGTCCATCCAAAATGCCAAGTCAAGGTCCTTATACCAAAAAATAACTTAATTTACTCCTTTATTAAAGTAATTATTCATCACCAAATAACATTCCATTCTAGCAGCCTTATTAATCACAATAGTAGAAATTGCTACAAAATGATAGGAACTATACTTTAATTGAATAGAATACTTTATATTCAAATGTAAATCCAAACCTTCCTGTGGGTAGAGGTGTATCATGCATATGAATTTACATAACTTTAATGATAAAATAATAACTTTAGAACACCAAAATTAAATAATTCATACCTGTGGGCCTAGGAAAATTTAACTTTAATGTTATATTATTTTATCCTTTCACCATTTTACAAAATTAATTATTTCCTATGGGGCCAAATAACTAATTTCACGGTCTAACACTTTATGGATGTAATTTTTCTTTATGTAGTTTTAAATAACTACTATTTTATCTAAATCAATTAACTAAAGATATCGTGGCTACTCTTAAGTTAATGATTTAGAACTTAATAATAACATTTAACATGTATACATAAAACTCATTGCATATGACAAATAATACTTTACCGATTATATTTTCTTTTATAGTTATTTAAAGGAAACCTTATTTTAAATAACTACCAATTGTCATCTAAATCAACCAACGTAAGATGCTATGGCTACTGTTAAGTTAGCGATTTAAAACTTTAGAAATGACATTCTTAATAGATGCAAAATTCTTTATTGCATATTGATAATTGCAGCAAAATATAATATTAAATCATGTTAACTTATTGCAATTATAGCATAAATAATTACATATTAATATCATTCTCTGTACATAGTTATTTAATGAAAACTTTCCTTTAAATAACTACTAATTTAACAAAATCAATCAACTTAAGATGCTATGGCTATTCCCAAGCAATTAATTTAGATTCTTTATAATGATAGAATATATGTATACCATAAATAATTGCATACATGATTTAATAACTCAAATATATACCAAAAAATTTCATGGCATAAAACTTTATTGATGTTTCTCATATGTAGTTATTTAAAGAAAAATTCTTTATTTTAAATAACTACCAATTTATCTAAATTATGTAACTTAAAATGCTTTGGCTAATACCAGGCTAGTGATTTAGATCCTTAATAATGACATTAATTCTTTATGTAGTAAAAATTTACATATTACAGTGAAATTTCTAATTATCATACTATAATTGATTTAAAAAATTATGACATAATATAGACATGCTTCTTAAGTCTCATAAAAATATGCATAATATCAAAATGTATTTATTTTATGACATATAGATGTGCATATTTATATTGTAATTTTAACAATAAACTTTATTATACATATGCATTTAATCTTAGGTTAAAAGTACAAATTTCTTTTTGAATCCTTTACAGGGAGAATACATACTATCATAATATCTTTAACATCTCAAAATATTTTATTATAAAATAAAATCATTTACACATAAATATATTTATTATTTAATTAACTATAAATATTAAATAATAAATATTTTACATATATTAAAAATTCTAGAAAATAACCAAAAAAACAAAAATGAAAAGGAATAGTTCTAAAATAGAATGAAGGACAAAACAATCCAGAAACAAGGCCACACACTCTTCATGCGCATCCTTGCAGCACATCCCTTGCACGTCTTTCTTACATTAGGTATAATCTTTTTTTTAATTACCTTAATGACCCGTATGGCATGCTCATAGAATTAGTTTACAAATCCAAAATAGGATCAAAAATTAAAATCTTGGATTTCATGCCAAAAAGGACTTGTATTAAAATATATATTTGCTACTACCTTTCAGTATCATTTTAGTGTGATTCAAAAATAGTTCAAACTTTACACACAAACAATTTTAACACAATAAATTATATTAAAATACATAAAACATGTAAATTTTAATTAACTCTTGAATTGATTTTTACTTATTTCTATATATTTTAACGTTTAAAACTCAAAACTTTAGCACATAAATTTATACTTTTTAATCCTCGTATGAGAATAAAAGCTCTATCTAGTTGATAACATAGCTAACATGAAATAAGAAAGCATGCCTTTGTAATGTGAACAACATGGGCAGAGAACCTAACTCTGATGTCACATGTAATATTTAAATTAAGAAATGTACCTCTAGCCATTATTGATCAAGAACACAATCTTACTCCAAGTATACGAAGATAAACGCACGTATAAGCATTCTAGTCTATTTTCTTTTTCTTGATAATTACCTTATGATGGTGCACAGGCAATTTATATAGACTAGACTAGGGACCTATACTAAAAGGCTAATTAGAGTTGTATCCTATCATCAAGGAGTCTGTATTCTAATTAGTTATTGAAGTAGAGTTTAACTCTTACTACTAGAGTAGTTAAACTTAATAAGATTTGCTAGATAATATCACCTTAATGTTAATTAAATATTAATCTCAACCCACTTAATTATCATGTGGGCTACATAAAGTCTAACAATAAGTGCAAATTATTCTTGTACTCTAAATCTTCATAATTTAATTCTTATACTTTTAACATTAGACCAACAAAGTAAAATTATTAATGCTTTTAACACATTTTATTAAAATAATGACATGACAAGTTGAATTGTGGCCATATACTGACGTGGCACATTAAATGTTGATAAGAAATTTAAAAATTTAATTTTTTGTTGACGCAAGAAATGAAAGAAAAACTAAATTTCCTTTGATAAATAGACAATATATTGTTATATATACTATATAACCCCTTAAGTTAATAATTTTTAGTAAATACACAGTATACCCATACTTATATAATTTAATATGATTGAAATAATAATTACATTTATAGTTGAATTTACATTTTTTGTTACTTGGTGATTGTTAAAAGATTGAATTTACATTACATTTTCTCCACCTAAACCCAATGCCTTTGTTTATTTCTTTGTCCTGTTTCTTGGAAGGTGTTTCTAATAACTCTTTTTGTATATAATTTGGGTTGAAACTATGTAATAGGTTTCTAATAGAAGCACTTAAAGATAAATTTTTAGACAAACAATTTTTTTTTTTCATTTTTCATGTTAGCAAAAAAAAATGATATATAATAACTATATACTATTTATTTATGAAAAATTTTGGTATCCATTTTTTTCATTTTTGCATCAAAAAAATAATTTTTTTAATTTTTTTGTTAGCATTTAACGTGTCATGTAAACTTATAGCTAGAAATCAAATTGTCAAATTATTATTTTACAGCAAGTGTTAACATTGTTAATAACTTTACTTTTTTATTTTAATTTCAAAAGTATAAGATTAAATTACATAGTATAGGGAAAAACTAGCAATTTTCCTATAATACCGAAACATCACGTCAACATATTGATGGTTTATGTTTACAACTATTAGCCAATTTACTATTTAGCTGTATTTTCAAAGGTATAAAGACTAGAATATTGAGTTTATAGTATAGAAACTAGATTGTTCATTAAACTATAGTATAGAGATTGGGCAAGGACTTTAACCATTTATCTTTAGGCTTTTGATAATCTTTTTGCCATTGATCTTGCATATTGTTACTTTTTTCTCTTTTATATTATAATTTTGAATGTGTCCCATGTTAAAATTATCTAATAATTATGGTGGGCTGCAATTAATTGTAGTTTTGCTTTACTAAAATAGGATAATGTATGATCTATATAGGGATGCATTTGAGCTACTTATTAATTTAACTGATCCACTCAATATGGGCTTGGACATTTGTAATATTCATTAGTGAAGGTAACAGTGTAGGCATGAGTTCATAGGCCCATGACGTGAAACACTAGGGTTAATTCATTTAGCTAGGTCTCATCTGCGTTCACAAACAACAAAAATAATTACTCCATAACTTGCCCCATCAAGAGTTGTGATTTAGGAGTGTGAATTCCAGAGGAAACCCTAGTCTTTTGTAGGATTGTAAGTCACTAGATCAAAGAGACAATCACATAGCATCTATCATCCTGTCTTCAGTAAATAAGCCTTATAGGTGTTCTAGTTTCATGTATCATCACGAATGATTTTTGCTTATA
This sequence comes from Adansonia grandidieri, assembly GCA_038382065.1. Classification (NCBI taxonomy): domain Eukaryota; kingdom Viridiplantae; phylum Streptophyta; class Magnoliopsida; order Malvales; family Malvaceae; genus Adansonia; species Adansonia grandidieri. Next base: position 9,292 of record JBBYHK010476858.1, on the reverse strand, counting down.
TTTGGTATTAAGGCTTAGATTATATGATTTAGGACCCAACATGTATCATCAAGAATGATTTTTGCTTATATTTGGGATCAAGGCTTCGATTATATGATTTAGGACCAATAATACTAATTAGACATAATTGTATTATTTAAGTTTGAATTTCTTTCTATTTTTTGTCAATATTTATGATTTTTTTAATCAAACAAACTTTATGAAATTGAAACCTAATGCTTTAAGGTTTTTATAGATCTTAATTGTGAAATTTTATTGATATGTCATCATGTTAAATCACTATAAAGAGAAATTCGAATCTAAAGTTTTGATTGGGGCTTCTATTTTATGAATGCAAAGCATGTTTAGCGAATGCTATTGAATTGAATTGAATTCATTATCAGTATAGATGTCATTTGTTATTACACTTGTCTTTTGACTATGTCATGAATTTTTGGGCAAGAGAAGTTGATTCCTGTACAAGAATTTTCATGAATCAATTTATTATTATAAACATAGTGGGATTACTTATAGTGGTTTGTGAAATTTTTTATAATTTAAGGAATGTTTCTAGTTATTACATATAATGGCCTACCTAAAAAAGGTTATTATATGTTTTAATTGGAAGTTAATTTTTAATGAAGTTATTAGGGAATGCATTCATTTAGGAGATCTGTCTGCCAAAAGGGGATAGATTTTCAAACCTGATGGATTCTTATTGATTAACTTATCTAAGGTTCCAACTTTGGTTGCACATTTTGCCCAAAAAGGAACATGTGATGTAATGCTGCCTCACAGTGATAGCTTGTTTTAATTTATAGCTATATCTTGTCCTTATTATTTGTTCTAATGCATTACTATTTTGTCTCTCATTGATTAACTCATCTGAGGTTCTGAAATTGGTTGCAAATTCTACCAAAAGGGTATGTTGGCACAGTGATTGTTTGATTTTGGATTTATCTTGTCCATATTATTTATTCTAACTCTGTTTTATTTTAATAATTACTTTTTCTATTAATAATTGTCTTACTTCATTAAGGTTTTGATTGGATTAGATTTTAACAAATAGAAATAAGGCTTAGATTTTTTTGGGAATTGTTAATCTTGATATAGCTCTGCCTAAAAATAAACCTATTATTCTTGATGAGATAGTACACCTGAATAAAAAGAACCATTAGCTAAGTGATAGAGATACAATCAACTTAGTTTAATTGTCATTAAAAGTAACATTAATGATTTTATTACCAAGTGTATAACTAAGAAAGAGAAATTTAAAAAAAGAAAATAATGATCTAGCTTTCCTAATTCGTCATTCTAATCCTTATTCTGGTAGGGATCATTGGAAACATAAAAAAGCCACATACTACTCCTAATAAAATTTAGGACTTAAAGAAACTAGGAAATGGTCAATACGACATTGTATGAGGTCTTAAGCTAGATACTTTTAAGAAAAGTTTTTGGTGCTTCTAGTGTAAGTGCAAGAGGCATAAAAAGGTTGAATGTGATAAATTCAAGGCTTTTATAACTAAAGTGGAAAAAGTCCTTTATGGTTTGAAATAAGCTTCTAGATAATGATATTTGAAATTTAATTTAGTGACATTCTTGGATTTTGAATAAATAGGGTTAATCAATTTATATACCTTAAAGTCAGTAAAAGTAAGTTATTTTTCTTGTGTTATATGTGGATGATATACTGCATATGAGCAATAACCTTGGCTTACTGTATAAGACTAAGCATATGTTGACAAAGTTCTTTGACATGAAAAATTTTGATAACATTTTTGTGTTAGGAATTGAAATTCACAGAGATAAGTCATGTTATGTCCTTGGGTTCTCTCAAAAGGCTTAATTGATTGAGTTCCAGAGAGATTTTGTATGCAAAACTACAAATGTATATATTCTAGTCATTAAAGGTGACAAATTTAATAAAGATCAGTGTCCAAAAATGAGTTTGAGAAAGTAGAGTTGAAAGACTAACCTTTTGATAGTGCCTTAAGTTCTTGATATATGCTCAAGTGTGCACTAGGCCCAAAATCTGGGAGTGTGAACTACAAAGAAAGCCCTAGTCTTTGGCGGCATTTGTAGGTCATTGAATCAAATAAGCAATCTTATAGCATCAATCATCATATCTTCAACAAGTAAGCATCAACCATCATGTCTTCAATAAGTAAGCCTTACAGGTGTTCAAATTTCATGTATCATCACCAATGATTTTTGCTTACATCCCATTATACCATTCAACATAAATATTGAATGTCCTTTTTTCACAAAACTCTTTCAAAATCTTTTCTTTCTCTACTATTAACCATGTCTTAATCATGTTATTTGTGTAATTCATGTTATTCATATCATATAAATTTAGATCTTATTGTTTTGTGTCAAATTTAAACATAGCAATTTTAAACATGTTAGTCATGTTGCATTCGTGTTTCAATTCTTCGCATCATTTCTAAAATGAGAGATGAAGCATGATACAATTACACGAATTGCTAGGTATGCTTAAAACATTAAAAGTAGAGAATTGAAAATGATAAAAAACACTTTAATTAAATATGGATAACATCTAACTTAGTACTTGAATTAGGCAATGTGATGCCTATGCTTTAAAAAATGTGTTACATGTAGTATTATTCCTTCTACAAATGTAGTTCACCCCCTTAACACTCTTAGGTCTCAATGATAACGTGAAGAATTTGCTTACATCATATTGCCACATGTTATTTTTAATTTGAAAATATTTTTTAAAAAACAAAATTTATATTTTTCTTTCTTTTTTCTCTCTCCTCTCTTTTTTTATCGATCTCTATGATTTTTAGTGTTTTAGGCCAAAAACCGCTTGGCGTGTTAAAACGACTTGATTAGGTTACAATCAGTTTGAAACAATAGAATCATTTCTCTCAATTTTGACTTGGTTGTGCTATTTTTGGCTGGCCAAGTCATTTTTGGCCATTTCAAGCCCTTTCTAACTTGATTTGCTAGATTTGGTCTGAAACTAGGGTAGATCGAGTGAGAAGGGGAGAAAGAGGAAGGAAAAAAGAAAGAAAAGAAAAGAAAAAAGAAAACAAGAATGATGGAAAAAAGGAACAAAAATAAATTAATTTTTATATTTAAAAAATTATGACGTGTCTATTTCAGGTATATAAACTTGATGGTTTAGTAAATAATGTAATTTTTTTTGTCCACGTGTTATATTAAGATTGGTCAAGCTACCACTTTAGCATACATATGTAATTGTTATGGAGGTGGTGTCCATTGATAGGCAAACTAAAATTTCAAGTACCATATTGGATACTTTTAAGTATAAGTACTACATTGCATAATTCATTGTAGTACAAGGCTAAATATGACATTAACCTAGTTAAATATAAATTGATTGGTTGAAAACAAAACAAGAGTAGAATTAAGCAAAAGAAAGCTATTTGAATTAAGACTCTCAGTCATGAATAAACTTCATTGAATTTGATTGCAAATAAAATAAAGTTTTGATGCCTAGGTCTTAATTACTGAAAATAGTGAATAATGGTTATTTACTAGATTTTATGGTCATTGGGAAACTAGCAAAAGAAAAGAATCTTGGGACCTATTATGAAGGTAAGCAAGGCAATCAAACAAAGACTAGATTGTAGGAGTTGATTTTAATGAAATATTGTATAGACATGAAAAAGTAAGGGAAATTGAAGACCAAAATTGCATATTAAGGTATTTAAGATGGTTGTGAATGATTGTGGACTTCATGACCTTGGATATTCAAGTTATAAATACACTTAGGGTAATAATCAAGGGAGTGGAAGGTCTATTGAAAAATGGTTGAATCGAATCTTCGCTTCAATGTGATAGTGTAATAAGTTCCAAGCAGCTTATGTGACTCACTTAGATGCTTCAAGATCTGATCATCTCCTATTATTGCTTAAGAATAATGATATACATATAAAAAAGATGAAAAGGAAAAAAATTCAGATTTAAAGCTTTGTGGTTGAAAGATTCGAGGTCTTAACGCTATTGACGAAGCATGCAATCAAGATGTGGATAGTAGTAGTCCCATGCAAAAGGTTCAGGCTAAGATATCTTTGTCTACAAATAGGTTGGATGATTAGAACACAACCTATTTTGGAAATTTACAGTTTCAAATAAGAGGAAAAAAGTGAGAATTAAATAACTGTAGTAGGACTGAAGGAGCTTTGTCTCAATGGGTTAGCTTCATTAAAAAAGAACTTAATGAGGTATTTGTAAAAGAGAAAATATTATGGAAACAACATAATGTATGGTTACAAGAAGGTCATAGAATACATTTTTTTCCACAGACAAGCTTCAAGTCAACAGAGAAGTAATAAGATTTTAGGAATTGAAGATGGGGATGGAATATGGCAAGAGAAACATAGTAAGATTAAAGCTATTACAATTTCTTTTTTTAAAAGTATATTTACTTCTAGTAGGCCAAGCAACTTGGAAAAGGTGTTTGATATAATACACTAAAGGTTATAGCAGCTATGAATGAAGAACTCATAAAAAAGTTTAAGGCAGAGGAAGTTGATATAGCTTTGAAAGCTATGCACCCACTGAAAGCTCCAGGCTCGGATAGAATGCTAGCATTATTTTATCAAAAAATTGGTACACGCTAAGAGAAGATATGGTGGCATTGTACTATCCTTTCTAAATGGGGATGAAAGTTAGAAAACATCAACCAAACACATTATAATGATCTCAAAAATAAAACACCAAAGGAAAATGGTTGATTATAGGCTTATCTCATTGTGCAATGTGCTTTACAAATTGATTTCGAAAGTATTGGTCAGCAGGCTCAAGCGGTGGTTGCTAGAGATCATCTATAATAATTAAAGTGCTTTTATCTTGGGTAGATTAATCACAGATAATTTTTTAACATCCTATGAGATACCTCATTCCATGAATAATAAGAGGTATAGAAAGTAAGGTGTAATGGCAGTCAAGCTTGATATAAGTAAAGCTTATGATCGAGTAGAATGGGGTTTCTTGTGAAAAATGATAGAGAGACTAGGTTTTGCTAAATCTTGGATTAAGATTGTAATAAAGTGTGTTTCAATGGTGACATTCAATTGTTGTGAATGTGGATATTAGTGAAGTTTTCCAACCTAGCCATAGCTTGCACCGAGGGGATCCCTTATCTCCTTATTTGTTTTTACTGGGAGCGAAGGGTCTTTATGTTTTATTACATAACATAGAAGAAAGGAATAAATTACAAGGTGCTTTAATTTGCAGGTATGGGCCTAGAATGTCACTCCTGTTTTTTGCTAATGATAACCTTCTTTTCATTAGAGCTAAAAAAGAAGAATGTAAGTAAGATATTAAAGACTATACTTCATGATTATGAAAAAGCATTTAGTTAAAGCATTAACATTGAAAAGTTAGCAGTTTTTTCAACAAGAACAAGTAGGAAAATTCAAAGAATATGTTAAAGTAAGCTCTAGGCATTCATAAGCCTATGATTAACAGTTCGTACTTAGGCCTTCCATTATTCTGTGGTCATGCAAAAGGGTAGAATTTTAGTTCTATAAAGAAAAAAGTAAGGAGAAAGATTCAAGGGTGGAAAGAGAAACTTCTCTCTAAAACAGGCCGAGATTGTTTGTAAAAGCAGTGGATCAATCTATTCCTATGTATGTGATGTCGTGTTTTCTACTACCAAATAGCTTATTTGAAGAGCTAGAAGTCTATTTAGTAATTTTTGGTGAGGTCAAAAGGATAACAAGAGAAAGCTACATTGGCTTAGTTGGAATAGACTTTGTGACTCAAAATATATAGGCAGAATGAGGTTTAGAGATTTCAATTCTTTCAATGTTACGATATTGGCTAAACAAACATTTTATGCAAAATGAGGACCTATTGTGTCTCGCCTTTTGAAAGTGAAATACTATCCAGGAAGTAGTTTTATAGAGGCACGTTTAGGACACAACCCATCCTACATGCGGAAAAATGTTTTGGCAATAAGGAAAGTGCTTGAGGAGGGGTAGATTTAGAGGATTAACAATAGGGAAAGAGTGAGAATATGGGAGGATAGATGACTTTTAGGAATTGAGATGGCATTTATCAAAACTGAGCCTACTAGTGCACTTTTGCAAGCACAAGTTGTTAGCTCTTGAACACATCAAAAGGTGACTGGAAAGAAGATTTTATTCATTAGATATTCATGGCAGAGGTTGCAGCTGCTATTCGTAATTTACTTTTAATTAGAGTACCAGTAGAAGACAAACTTATATGGAAGGAAACATTGATAAAGTGTATATAGTTCGATCTAGTTACAAAGTTTTGAGGAAAATGAAGGAGGGAAATAAGAGTCCAAATAGTCAACAAACTAGAGATGTTTGCAAACTGATTTGGCAGATGAATTTACTGCCATGAAGTAAAATGTTTTTATGTAAAGCATGTCATGGAATTTTGGCAGTAAGAAGCACTTTGATGGCTAGACACATTTTACCTGAAGGAAATTATTGTTTGGGTAGAGGTGGACCAGAAACCACCTTACATGTTTTTCATGATTGTGTTGAAGTGAAGAAGGTATGGGATTTAAACATTGTTCATGCTCAAACCAATGAGCTTGAAGGGTATTATTTTCTTGGGTGGATGGTCTATACACTACAGCAACTGAGAATGGCAGAATTTCAAATTTGGTGTGTAGCAATTTAGGCGATATGGAATTCTCAAAATAAAGTAAAATTCTGCAAAAACGAATGGAATGTTAATGCGAAAAGTACCTTTATAATGCAGTATTTGAAAGAAGTTGATGAGCTACAAAAGGTAAAGATAAGGCTTCCATTGCACATCCAAGTCAGTGATGTCCACCTCCTACTGATATATTTAAATTAAATGTTGATGCTTCTCAGTCAAGGGAAAACTCAGTGGTAGGCTTTGGAGCCATTCTTCATGATTGCAGTAGTCGAATAATAGGTGCAATGGCTAGAAAGATGAGACCTATGTACTCAATCTTTGTCTTAGAGCTTATGGCGATCATAGAAGGGTGATTTTTGTATGAACTTTTGGTTTGTTTGACTTGATTATTGAAACAGATTCTCTCCAAGGGTGTCAGACACTAAATAGAGATAGCAATGCTAATTTTTCGATTGGTAATATTGTTGGTATGCAATTTGAGGTCGTGTCGATGGTCTTTTACTAAAAAGGGAGGGAATAGTGTTGCTCATTCTTTTGTTACACATGCTCCTTATCTAATGAAATGTATGGCTGGATGAAAGTCCAGACTTTCTAAAGCCTTTACTTGATATGGATGTTATCTAGCTTTCTGTAATTAATTTACATTTTTTATCAAAAAAAAACTTTTTGTCACATGTGCCTGGTCTTTAAAACTTTAGATGATCCAAAGGGTATAATGCGCTTGACTTAAAAATAAATAATGGTTGGTTGTGGTTGAGCCTTTGAGCTATCCCTTGATTAGGATTTGGATTAGTCATGATGATATCAAAAGGATAGGGATCGTCAGATGAGTCGCTCATCCCACTAGACTTAGATGACCACCATGAAGCGGCCATAAACTTGGAGTCACCACCGTTCATTTTAGGCTAGGTAAGATCAGATGCCTATTAAAAACAACATCATGAGTTATAAAAATCAAAACACTAGTTTCAAGGTTTATGAAGTCCAGAGATTTGTTGGTTGGGCTTGGGAGTTGGTTACGCGCAGGGAAGGACTAGCATCCCCACGACGCCCGAAATTGATACCTACTGACTATATCTCACTTTGGTCTCGGTTAAATCAGCTCTAGTTGGTCTCTATTTAGATATAATCTTCTTTAATGCATGAAGTTTTGGAAAATGTGAATCCAGGGTTTTTTATTAAGAAAAATTAGATCACCAATGCGCCTCAGAGATATGAGGAATAAAAGGATTTTTTTATGAAAATGATGTTTGGATTAGATTTTAAAAATTGGATGTTTTGTATTAGACACTGGAGAGATACCAACACAAAACATCGCCTCATAAATTTCATTAAAAAATGAATTTTAAATATGAATGCACAATAACACGAAAAAAGAAAATAAGTTAGTGAAGCAAAAAATAAGAAATATAATATCATAAACATGCAATCACAAACAAAAGAACATAAAAAATGAGGGGCAATCGAAATGTATCTCATAATTGCCTTCGATTATTGAAGAATAACCTGGATGACAATTTTAGAGACCAATATAGATTCAGTGGAAATTTAAAGAACAAAGATGATTTTTATCAAAACAGTTTGAGGCATCCAGAAGAGGGAAGGAAAATTTTAAGTTTTTAAGGTAAAAGCGAGGTTGGAGTATCCCCTTGGAGAAGTAAGATTAGAGTGTCCTCTAAAATAGAGTAATGAAAATAGTTAGGAATAAAGAAAAAATTTTATCTTTTTCTTTTAAAAAAATAGGATTTGAGTGTCCCCTCGAATTAGTGGGGTTAGAGTATCCCCAAAGTTAGAAAAACATTTAGGAATAAGGAGAAAATTTAAACTTTGATTAAAAAACGGCGTTGAAGAATCCTATTTGAGTAGTGGAGTTGAAGTATCTGCACTAGCGAAAATTTTAATATGAAATTCTTTTTTTTTGTATTTTAACCTTGATCCAAGTCAAAAGGGGTTGGTGTTGTGAGAGAGACTAAACGGGTGCATAGAGAGACATCTGAATGTCTCGATAAAAAGAGATTCAAAATTAGGTTGAAAATAAGAGGCAGCATCATATCATCTCTGTTTCTAGATTTTCTCAAGTGTATTTGAAGACTTCAGAGGGTAAAAAAGGTACTGTTGGAAAGGTAACTCAACAAGATTTAATATAAAAATATTCCAAAAATTTTAGAAAATTACTTTCTAGGCAAAATTAATTTTTGAAGTTAGGTTCATCTTAGCTCTGACAGCATGTAAAATTAAAAGGGCATGATGGATTTCAAAAAATCATTCTAGGCTTATTCGGGATCGTTAGATTGTGGAATATCTTTTCAGAAAGAGAATTTTGTGAACATTTTGGAAAAAAATCTAGAAATTTTGTAAAAATCATCTGATGGGTCGAATGGCCTAAACGGAATGTTGCATGTTGGTTCTAGGGGTTTTAGACAGCAAAGGTTCAAAAAATCATAACTCCCTCGTCTAAGATGATCCAAGGGCAAATAAGACACCGATAGAAATGATGGAGATCTACTTGCACAAATGCCTATTTCCAACCATTCTTATCCTTTGCAAGGAATTGGAGGTCCAATGACTAGGGCAAAGACTAAATGCATGGAGCAAGTTTTGCAAGGACTAATCATGGAAATGCAAGCAAAGGAGGCTATTCAAAATGAATCAGATGCATTGCCAAGATTGATCA
>JBBYHK010476837.1:6838-18713 GCA_038382065.1 Adansonia grandidieri | reverse complement strand
TTACAAATTAATTAAAAGTTAATTTAATAAATAAAATTACTTAAAAATTATAATAAAATTAAAATAATAAAATAAATTTAAAAATATTTTTGTCTTTAGCCTTTTTACATATGCATATTTTTAAAATTAAAAACTACTAACTCTTCAAAAAACTAGCCATTGATATATATATATATATATATAAAATAAATATTATGTATTTAACTCTTCTAAAAATACTCACAAAGCGTATGTACCAAAATCTAGTTAAAATAAAATTAATACATTGGTTAATTTCCCATAAAGATATTTTTGTATTTTTATTCTCTTTAATTACTACTATTTAAAATTTAAAAAAAAAAGCAAGAAAAAATTGCATTAATCCCATTCACATTTTCATTTGAATCCAATGAAAATCCAAAACCTGCTTAAAAGTAAAGTAGATAATTTTTATATTTATGTCCTATTTTTATTATTTTCATAAATCATATTTATATTTAAAATATTATATTTTTATATAAATATTGATAAATTAATAATTTATTTTTTTAATCTAATACATTTATATAATATTTATATTATTTTTATTTTATATTTATATCATATTTTAATTTTTTTTATTTTTTTATGTCACACCTATTTACAACAGGGGTGGCTTGACTTTTATTTATTTATTTAATCTACCTTTAAGCCACAAAACCTCAAGGGATTGAATATTCGGCTTTCAGGTTTAGTCATGCTGGAACTGAATATATACTTACAATAATGCATGTATTATAAGCACTCTTTTTTCTTTTTTTTTCAATGATAAAAATATTATATAATACTTTCTTTTATTCTCAGAATATTCAACAAAAAATCCTCTTTTCATCAGCTTTAATTAAAAGGTCAACAAATTCCCAAAATCATGAAGATTATAAAAGATGAATAAAATATAATATAATCCGTTGATTCCTTGGGCATTTTTTATCAACCGAAGAATTTGAAACCTCCAAAACTTTAGCTGATGACCATTAAAAAAAAAAAAAGAAGAAAATTGCCATGGGGGCCACCATGTATTTTTTTATTACAAGTCGGAACAAGTATTCCTTAGATTCCCAGGTCAGTTAGGTTGCAGTAGTTGTCGTTTCTTTCTTTTCTTTTTTTGGTTTATTTTAGCCCTTCTCTTTCGCTATCCAGTATCCACCTCTTCACTCCACCGGTTAGCCGCGTAATTCCTGGTTTGTCTCCTTGAAGAAAACTGAAAAACTTAAGGGTTTCAGAACTGGCAGACATACACATGGCGGTGACTGCTGTTAAAGCAAATCTTCAAGCTTGGAACTCCCAACAAAATCATGGGCGGGGAACAATTTGCAGTTCATGTCGTAAATGGAGTTTCAGCAGTGTCATAAGCTTCCAAAGGGGTATGTTTCATCATGGTTTGAAAGGAACGGTGGTGAGGAAAGAAATGAGAAGATCGGTTACTAATGGTGAAGTGAAAATCAATGGCTGCTGCTGCTTCGGGAAGTTAAGTGATGTTGCAGAGGAAGACTTGAGGTTCGTGGAAGCGTTGAGGGAAGCCCAGTCGTACGTTTATTTGCATCGAGGAAACACTTTTGTTTTGCTTCTGTCGGCCGAAATTGTTGCTAGTCCACACTTGGATACCATTCTCAAGGTATATGATATATCTCAATCTCAATTTTCTCTTTTATGATGTTAAAACCAAGTACAAAAATTATTTCTTTCTCATGTTGATTGATCAATGAAAGTTTTGAAGGCATGGGTCATTGAAACTAATGAAGATAAAGAAATGTGGAGAACACCAAATTTGATTTGAGGAGAAAAATATTTGTTCGTCTTAGATTAGCAAGTTTAAAAAAGCATTTAAAGACTTAAAATATTAAAAAATTATTTTTATATTAATAATTATATAATTTAATAATTAAATTTTAATAAAAATATTATTTTATTAAACAATTACTAAGATTAGATCAAATTCAAATTGAATCAATTTTGATAGGTACGAATGAAATGAAATGACGTTATTTTGGAATGATCTTATCTTGATATCTTTTATTTTAATTCGGTGTGTGTTTGCCCCCTTGAAATATATCCGAGTCAGCGATAATGAAATGGTAGGACATCAAAGAATCTCATGGTGGAGAGACCGTTGTCAAATTGTCGACTTTATGGTGTCGGGGCTTGAAAGATGGGAACAGGCCATGAAGGGGCAGTCGAAAATATGGCTTTTTTTTTTTTTAATTTCTTTTGTGACTGTAAAATATGGCTCTTCCACAATCAGAAAGTTTCATTGAAAACTGAAACGTTTCAAAGATTAGAAATATTATAAATAATGAAGAAAACTGATGTTTGGTCTCTTAAATCTTTGTTTTACCAGACTTTTTTTTTTTTCTTTTTGAAATAAATTAGAATATGATCATTCATAACGTAAGTAGTTTGAAGACAAAAAAGATATTTCAAAAGAGAGCTAAAGAGTTTCAAAAAATAATAATAACATATATATTCTTAATTTTAGATATATTATATGATACTAATTTAATAAAAATTTTTATATAATAATATAAATAAACAGACCGCATTTAGTACGACTATATTATATTTCACTTTTTTATGGTTAGGACTTAGGAATTGGTCTATTTCTCTTTTTTATTTACTTTTCAATTAATTTATTTATTATAATTAAAATTTATATTTAAAAAATAATGGATCAAAATTCAGACAAGGCCCACTTTCTATGTTTATCAATAACCATTCTACCGTTTGATCTCTCTTTCATCCACCGTGGCCACGTGTCATTACCAGCAATATTTTCCTTATTTTTACTATGTTCTGCTTTTGTTTAAGTGTAATAAGAACAAAGAAAGGGTTCGCTACTTCCACGCTCTAAATCAAACCATTCAGAGTTGCGACAATGACCGCATCATGTTCAACGGTTCGGGTCCCTCTTGTCCCTGCCGCTCTAACCAAACTCTTTTCATCCCGCCACGCCTTCGAAACCGACGTCGTAAGACTGAAAACTGAAGCGAAGTTCCGGACTCGGTCTCTCAAAGCCGAACCCGGATCCAAGCAAGGTGATTTGGTTAAGCGCAATGCGATCAACGAAAATGATAGCGCGGAGGAGACTTACAACTCCGTCGACGATAAGCAGTTCGTGCGGTGGTTCCGTGAGGCTTGGCCTTACCTTTGGGCCCACCGTGGTGGCACTTTCGTTGTTATTATTTCCGGCGAAATCGTCGCTTCCCCCTTTTCGGACGCCATTTTAAAGGCAGAATAAAATAAATATTTTAAAACCTTTGAATTTTTTACGGTAAAGGTTTTTAACTTTCTTTTTTTTTTTTTAATTTGCAGGATATTGCGTTTTTGCATCACCTAGGGATCAAATTTGTTATTGTCCCAGGAACTCACGTGCAAATCGACAAGCTTTTGGCCGAGAGAGGTGAGCCAAACAAATTAACGACATTCGTTTCATGTCCTCTTATAATCTTAGCAAAATTTTGAACCTTTTGGCTGCTTCTAAAACATCGTCTCTGCATAATTTTATCACTTGTTTTAGTTGGATAATTCACTATTTATTCTCTTTAACTATGATTAAACTTTTTGCTTACAGTTAAGTAGAATAGTAATACTTAAAAATGAGCTATGGAAATTTGCAGGGCATGAACCAAAGTATTATGGTAGTTATAGAATAACAGATCCTGAATCTTTAGCTGCCGCTACGGAAGCGGCAGGGGGTATTCGTCTAATGATAGAGGCAAAACTTTCTCCTGGACCTTCCATATGTAATATTCGTCGACATGGTGATAGTAGCCGCTGGCATGAAGTTGGTGTCAGTGTTGCTAGTGGTAACTTCCTTGCAGCTAAGGTTAGAACGTTTATGTTTTGAAAATAACATTTGATTTGGGTTGTGCTTTTATCTGCACTGATAATCTTCTCTTTGAGACTATGACTAAACCCTTGCAAATTGTTGAGTGGTGATATATTTCTTTCACTTTATATGAGCATTGATTTGTAGAGCAATGGGTAAGCTGTAAAAGCATGTTTTTGGTATGTGCTTTGCTATTAGACTTCTTATAATTTTGCCTCTTGTTTAACACTTTCTTTTTCAGAGAAGAGGAGTTGTCGAAGGTGTCGATTATGGAGCAACAGGAATAGCAAAGAAAGTAGATGTTGCTCGCATGCGTGAGAGGCTTGATGGTGGTTGTATAGTAATATTAAGCAACCTGGGGTATTCTAGCACTGGAGAAGTTTTGAATTGCAAGTATGCTGTGTAACTTTTAATGGTATTTGGTTGCAGCTTGAACTTATCTAATCTCCAAAGAAGTAAAAATCCTTGATTTATCACTCTAAAGCAGCCATTTTTTTTGGGGGGGGGCAGGGGGGCGTTGGGAATGATATATTCTGCAATTCCTTTAGTAGTTATTGGGCAAGTCATCACCACTGAGAAAAGACATCTTTCACATTTTACTATTTCTATCTTTATGTAGTTCCTAAGTTGTTTTCCTCATACTGGTGTCTCAGTTTGTGTATTTGTAGTATTATCAAGATGTCAATCATAATGATTTAGCGGAAAAAAACCCAACTCTGGAAGTACTATCTCTTTAGGTGTTGAATATACTGTGTCTGCATGAGCAGTCCTTTTATTCTTATGTGTTTTGACTGTGAAAGCTAGTTCTAATTTAACTAGTACGTATGTTTGCTTTATGGTGCATCTTGGACTAGCCTAGAAGTTTCATTTTACTTCCCAATGTTTTGAAACCTGATTGCTAATCCTTTATCTTTTCCTAAATTTCAGCACATATGAAGTTGCCACGGCTTGTGCATTAGCTATTGGAGCAGATAAGCTTATTTGCATTATAGATGGCCCAATTTTGGATGAGAATGGACGCCTTATTAATTTCTTGCCTCTTCAAGAAGCAGATATGTTAATTCGTCAACGGGCCAAGCAAAGCGAGATTGCAGCTAAATATGTCAAAGCTGTTGCTGAAGAAGATCTCACTTGCCAAGGACATAATGATACTATTGCACCTGTTCACTCTTTGCAGAATGGGAAGGCTCTTAATAGTACACGCATTCCAACCTTTCAGAATGGTGTTGGTTTTGATAATGGCAATGGACTGTGGTCTGGAGAACAGGGCTTTGCCATTGGAGGTCAGGAGCGGCTAAGTCGACAAAATGGTTACCTTTCAGAGTTGGCCGCTGCAGCTTTTGTCTGCAGAGTAAGTGTCAACAGTTTGTCTGCCAGATTAGAATACTTGGATGCTTTTGCATGCAAAAACCATATGCCAAATGTATTTTCTGTTTTCTTGTCAGGGTGGTGTACAAAGAGTTCATTTGTTAGATGGCACTATCAGTGGGGTCTTATTATTGGAACTGTTCAAAAGAGATGGAATGGGGACAATGGTGGCCAGGTATCTAGCATTTAAAGTGAACTTGTTGGTTAACCTTAGGGGTAAATTGGCATTTGCTAATAGGCATAAAGTGCAAAACATGGTTAATTCCCTACGTATCTGTATTTGTTTTGTTAGTTCTCAATATTTCCTCAACTAGTAGCCTATTCTGATGTTTTAGTGGGCGCTTCCCTACGTATCTGTATTTGTTTTGTTAGTTCTCAATATTTCCTCAACTAGTAGCCTATTCTGATGTTTTAGTGGGCGCTGCCACTCAGGTCGAGGGTTAACCCTAAAATGGATGTTATATGCTACTAAGTGTTTATAGGTAAATATGCTACTTTGCATTCAATTCCCTGACTTTGGCGTTGCTTGTTTTTTAGTGATCTATATGAAGGGACTAGGATGGCTAACGTGACAGATCTCGCTGGAATCAAGCAAATCATACAACCTTTAGAAGAGTCTGGCACATTGGTTCGCAGGAGTGATGAGGAGGTCTTTATTGCTCTTTTAGAATTTTGTTTGACCAATCTATCTCATTTATGCGTATGCTTTTTCAAGGATGTTAATAATAAGTCCTACTTTGCATGCTTTATTTCTTCTACTGGTTCTTGGGTGTTTTAGTTGTAAGGTTCAGATTCCTAAAATTAGCTTTTCTTTCTAATCTCGCCAAATAAACAAAATGGAAGGGGAAAAATGCATTTATCCTTTTGAGCTGGAGCCAACATCTGAAAATTAATTTGTTTTCTTTTTATTTGCACAGCTACTTAGGGCCCTCGATTCATTTATTGTTATGGAAAGGGAAGGTCAAATCATTGCTTGTGCTGCACTTTTTCCTTACTTCAAGGACAAGTGCGGAGAAGTTGCTTGTATTGCAGTTTCTCCTGAATGTCGAGGACAAGGACAGGGAGATAAATTGCTGGGTATGATGTTGAACATCTCTAACTTCACTGTTTATGCCGTATTAGACATGATCATAAGAGATGCAATGCAAGAACGTATCATTCCTTATCTGATGGAAGCATCTTTACACAGTTGTTAGAATGGCACATTCCGGCAGACCACGTGTTTTGGCTGCAGGATTGCATATAAAACATTTACTGATAAGTTCAGTTCCCCCATCTATGCATAGAATGATGCTGCATTTCTGACTGAATGATTTTTGTTTTTATGACCTCTACTTTGATGTGATATTACTACAGGATATTTTTTTGTGGTCAACCAACCAAATCATTCCTAAGAATAATTTTCACCTTTTGATATCAATCAAATATTGCAGATTACGTCGAGAAGAAGGCAGCTTCTCTTGGATTGGATAGGCTTTTCCTGCTGACAACTCGGACTGCTGACTGGTTTGTATTTTTCTCAGGAAACATGCTTTATTTGAAGCATTCGATTACCTTTAATGATAAATTCTGACTCTTTAGTCAATATACTCTCTTGGAAAGAGAGTTAAGCTACATTGGAATATTCTTTCAATATGTCAGCCATTATTTAGGTCCAAGTTACGGCCTATAAAACCATGCCAGTACTTTCTGGTAGCCAGTGAACACCAACTTATGGTTTTACAGGTTTGTAAGGCGCTGCTTCATAGAGTGTACCATTGACATGATACCAGAGGAAAGGAGGAAAAAGATTAATTTATCTCGTAAATCCAAGTATTACATGAAGAAGTTGCTACCTGATCGAAGTGGAATTACTGCTGATAGAGCATTTAAATGAGCTGGCAACAGATAAAGTGCCTATTTAGTCAGTGCTAACCAGGGCTGCAGAGAAGTGGATGCAACCTTATCGGTCTGATTGGCTAGAGAACCATCTATTGTAAGATAATATGTCGATCAGGGGTTGATCTGATTTTCTGTGCATCAAGTTTTTCTCAGGAACTCTAATTTATTATTACCATAACCACCTTTGTTATATTAGCAGTTTATGTAATGTTGTAGCCAAATTGTAATTAATATAGTGCTTTGGAATATAGTAAAAGGATTTGTTGCCGCTACTAGCATTTAACAATGAAGAATAGAGGGAAGATGGAAGATGGAATAAGCAGGGCGATAAGCATGTGTAAAGAAAAAAAAAAATTCCCATGTTTGTTATTCCTCTCTTTTCTAGTTCTTTGTACAAAGCTTTTTTTTAACGACCTCATTCTCTTATTAAGTAAGGATTTGGATAAACTTTCACTCTGGTTTACATTTCCACCCCCCGGTCTTAAATGATACTTGATTGTCACTAGTTTATGGTAGAGATTGATCATTTGATGATATTGTTGTCAAGTTACTTGATTGTCGCTATATAAGCAGCAGATGTTTAGCCTGGCTATCAACAAGCCAGGAGGCTAAACATCTGTTGGCTTAGGATAACACGATAAAGACCAGCTTAATTAAGCGAGAAACTTTGTTGTTCGCTAATAAGAGTTGGAGGGGAAAGGGGTGATTAAGGAAATGGAGAACTCAAAAGAAGGTGGAATTGATATCGTAAATCATTAAAGAAGATAGTGGGCAAAAAGGTGTACCCTTTTGGTTATGTTGATCACATTTATTTTAACCAAATTGTCGAAAAACAGATGCATCAGAAAATGTGCAACAGGGAAACCTGAGCCTCAGTTGCACAACTTGAACTATGGTTGGAATAAAAAGCAAGAGGAACTGCGAGATTGTATAGAATCAGTCTTCAGATATAACAGCTCCCTTCCACTTAAGATTATTTGCATATGACTTTACCTGCAGCCAGATAATATTCACGTTATAAGATAGACTACCACGTATATTGTTACTTAACTTGATAATGAATAATATGGAAATTAGATTTTCTATATTATTTAGCCATGCGTAGGATCATAAAAATAGATTTAGAAGTATCTAAATAAGTGTGCTTATATGCCTAGAGCACATTACCTGACGGTAGTGGAGAAATTGATTGACCACTAGAGTATTTGTTTGAACATATTGCATGTAAAGTCCATAGTTCTGTACTTTTTGGACACACAAGTAGATACTCATACTGGGGTGTAAGTTTTTGAAATGAATATGTGTTAATACTAATATATTTAATGTTTTTCAAATTTTTTTATGTATTTAAAAATTCTTGAATGATTATACTTTTATATTTATATTCGAATATCTATTATATACGAGTAATTTTTTTTTAAAAAAAAGGAAGAGAGTCGGAGCCACGCAGGTCATACATGTCTCGATGAAATTAAAGCTTTTCCTTTCTGCTGCTATCAAGTATTATTGTAAGCCTGTAACTTATCGAAAGTCAGCTTTTAGAACATCATAGCATCTTTTAGAAGATTTCAATGAGGCAGGAGGGCTTTAGAAAATCTCGAGTTGATTTTGAAAAATTACCCTCTTACGAAGATGTTCTCCAGGGATTCCAGGAAAAGCCATGCCGACCTCGCCTGGCTTGACCTCCATCAATGCATCTGAAGAGACAAGTTTCTCCTTTCTCAAACACAAAGCCCATCGCGGTTCGAACCGCTGGACATCGGCTAGTTCTATTTTTGCAGTGAATTCCCTACGTTTGTTTTTCCACTTGGGAATTCCATTTTCGGATAGAGGAAAATGTAAATTAATAAAATGCGTGTAATTACAGTTTTGATTTTTTTTTTTCTATATTTATGAAACTGGCCCCATATTTATAGATAAATTATTTGATGTGATGAGGCTAATTTAATTATCTTGCAGATTTCAAATTTATTAATGAAGAAAAAATTGTAAAATTAGTTCATGGACATTTTTTCCTTTAATTTTACTGTTTTTATTATTATAACAACCGATTAGTTGGTATTCGATCCCTTATTAATCCAAATTATTATTTTTTAATTTTTAGGATTATTTACATTTGTATTATTAAGAATTTGATTGAATCTGTACTTAAGGACAGTAACTCAAACAAACAAATTATAAAAAAACAAAATAATAATTAAAACATAAAATAAATATGTGTATATTTTTATTTTACATATATTTTAAAAAATTGCTATTAAAAGAATTATTCACTAATCACATAATTTTTTAAAATGTATTTTCTATTTTTAAAATAGGTACAATTATGTATTTTTCTATAAAAATTCCAATTATCATACTTTTTAAACAAAATTTTTTATTCCTGTTTTTTCTCACATAATGTATGTGCTATAATCTAGTAAATATATTATAAAGGAACTCGTAATCTACACCTATATTTATTATAAAACTTTTAATTAAATTAGTATCACGAGTTAAGTGATTACAATTTAATCAAAAAATTGATCAAAACAATCAAATTATAAAATTAAAATAATATATTTTTAAGGTTATATCAATAATTTTATTTTAAAAAAAAGTGGAATCACCTCTTTCATATTTTTCAACAATTTAAAAAATCGCTACAGGTAATTTTTTTTTCTAAAAAATTTTTTCAATCTAAATTTTGTTCACCCCATATTAATTGTAACATAATTTAGTAATAATATAAAATTAAATTTAATAATTTTAAAAATAACAAAAATATCACATAAAAATTAAATTAAAATATAAAATTAATAATAAATATATAAATTAAAATTTATATAAATATATTATTTTTTAAATAAAATTATCATATAAATAACTGTAAATATAATTGGTGGGTAGTCAAAACTAAATAAAATAACACTGCAACAGTAGATTTCAAAAAGTCAAATAACCCATGGATATAAATAATTAGTATTAGTGGGAAAAAAAAAAAAAAAGGAACATTTCCAAATTTCCATTTAAATAATCTGATGGACAGAAAAGCAACCTCTCTTACATGTTCTTTTCACTCTTTTGTTTTGTAAGAAAATCATTTCCCGACAAAAGTCCTATGCTCCGCGCGTGATCTCTTCATTCCCTTCGCGCGTTTCTCCGATTCAGGTACTCCATTTTTATACCTTCAATTTTATCCCAAAATTTTTAAAGTTCAGTGCTCGATGTAAAAGTTTGTTTGTTTTTTTTTTTCCTTATTTTGTTTGGAATTTTCTGGAAAGATCGATCCTTGATAAATATTCATCAATTTCTAAGCTTTCGATGAAAATGCATTGATCTGATTTCTTTTTGCTTCATTATTGTTAACATTGTTTATGCGGAGGAGAAAAAAAAAGGGACTGCTATTTAATGGAACTTTAAATTTTCATAATTTGTCTATTTCAGAGTATAATTGTGATTGTAGTTTGATAGGAAATTAAAGATTTATGATTATACTTCCATTTAATAGATTTGATTATCTGCTCTGATGGGTTGAATCTAAATTTATGTATAATCTGGGTTAAGAGAAATTGGAAGTTTGAGTTTTAAGCTTAAGAGTGGGTTTGAGTTTGTTCATTTTTGTCTTGATTTCTGAAACTTGATTACGTTAAGGATATTTTCCTGTTTCCGCTTCTGACTTTTCATTGTTTTTCCTTTTTTTTGGTAGAGTTCTGAAATTTGCACTATTTGAATTTCAGAATGGTTAAGAATTGGAGCCTCAGATCAATTTATTGGAAAATGTCAGCGAAAAAAAATCTGTCTAGGAACGTTTAGGCGTTTTATTAATGTGATTACGGCCTTTGAAATGGTTTACATGCATTTTCAGTGCCCATTTTTTGTTCAATTCAATGCTTTTTGTTGGTTGTCTAAATTTGATGGATAGGCACGTAAGCATACAGGATTGAATAGTGTTAGTGTTTGATCTTTAAAAATTTCAATTCTTTATATTTTCTTGTATTGGGGGTTTCAGAAATTCGTTGATGGGTGCCCCTAAGCAGAAATGGACAGCAGAAGAAGAAGCCGCCCTCAAGGCAGGAGTTCGTAAGCATGGAACTGGCAAATGGCGAAATATACTTTCAGATCCGGAGTTTAGTTCTGTCCTGCGTTCACGCTCAAATGTGGATCTCAAGGTATGTGGATGAGTCTCAAGCAGGATTCACCGATCATCATTGCAATAAGAGTTTTAATGTTTTCTGGTTTAATGGCCACAGATTGCCGTATTTTGACAGTGTCTTTATTAATTGCATCCTAAACTACTGAAGGAGAGCTTTACGCTTATTTTGGTTGCCAATAATCTGCCTTGCATAGAGGTGAACTAATGCCTATAGTGTCAATATGACCAGGATAAATGGAGAAATATAAATGCAACGGCCATATGGGGATCAAGGCAGAAGGCCAAGCTTGCTCTTAAAAGTAATCCGTTGGCTGCTAAACATGATGATAACCCCATGGCACTAATTGCCGTGCCTCCTAGAGAAGAAGTTGTTGATGCAAGTCCTCTTGCAATTTCTAGTGGAAAGCCGAGCGCAACTGGTCCCAAAAAAACAATTTCAAGGTTGTTTGTTACAAATATTCTTATATCATATTGAACTTACTTTTAGTTGAACTTCAGTAATAGGGCTGCCAGTCTGCTGGATATTAAATCATGAAAAAAAGCAGAAGGCCAGAGTTATTTTCCAAGATTGATTCATTTAAAACTGGCTGTAAATGTACATATATTTTTAGTGCCTTAGCCTTAGGGTTTTAGATCACCTTTTTTTT
>JBBYHK010476826.1:0-18715 GCA_038382065.1 Adansonia grandidieri | reverse complement strand
CATCTTATTAAGAGGAACTTGTTTATGGTGGACAATCATAAAAGGAGTGCAGATTGTTACTAAAATCAATGTTTATCTCTTTTGACGATGAACTCTGGTTCTAAGGAAAATGGTTGGAAGAAAGGCTTTTCTTGGTGGATTAATATCGTGCATCCTAGTGAGGAGAACATGTTTGCTGTGGCCAATCACAAAAGACGGGAAAACATTACGGGAGCCAATGCTTGTCTCATTTGACTTGTGAAACTTTGGTTCTAAGGAAAAAATGGAAAGAAAGGCTATCTTAGGAGACCAAGGCATTAATATCATGCATCCTAATGATGAGAATATATTGATGCTAGCTAATCATAAAAAAGTGGAGAACATTATCAGAGCCAATGCTTGTCTCATTTGACAGATGAACTTTGGTTCTAAGGAAAATGGTTTAAAAATGGGCTCTTTTAGGAGATCAAGGCATTAATATCATGCATCCCAATGAAGAGAACATGTTTATGGTAGCCAATCACAAAAGAGTGGAGAACATTATAGGAGCCAATGCTTCTCCCATTTGACAGATGAACGTTGGTTCTCAAGAAAATGGTGGAAAAGAAATTACTACAAGTATCCTTGTTTGTCTTATTTAAAGGTTGTACTTTTATTATAAGGAAAATGGTGGAAAGAAAAGCTTTGCTTTAGTGATGAAAGCATTAATTTCATGTATCCTAGAAAGGAGTAAATGCTTATGGTGGCCAATCACAAAAAGAATAAAAATTGTTACGAGTATCTAGGTTTGTCTTATTCAAGGGATGAACTTTGATTCTAGGCAAAATGGTGGAAATAAAGACTTTTCTTGTGAAACTAAGGCATCAATATCATGCATCCTAATGAGGGGAACCTATTTATGGTCGCCAATCATAAAAAAATGCAAATTATTCTTAGAATCAATGGTTTTCTCATTTGAGTAACAAACTTGGTTCCAAGGAAAATAGTGGAAAGAAAGGCTTTTCATGAGAGATCAAGGCATTAATATCATGCATCCCGATGAGGAGAACGTGTTTATGGTAGCCAATCACAAAAGAGTGGTGAACATTACGGCAGCCAATGCTTATCTTATTTGATAGATAAACCTTGGTTCTAAAGAAAATGGTGGAAATAAAATCTTTTCTTGGGAGGCCAAAGTGTCATTATCAAGCATCCCAATCAAGAGAACTTGTTTATGGTAGCCAATCACAAAAAGATTGCAGATTGTTATGAGAATCAACGTTTGTCTCATTTGATAGATGAACATTGGTTTTAGAAGAAAATGGTAGAAAAAAATTTGTTTTTGGAAGACCAAGGAAGTAATTTCATGCATCCCAATGGGGAAAATGTGCTTATGGTGACCAATCTCAAAAGGAATAAAAATTATTATGAGTTTTTAGGTTTGTCTCATTTAAAGGATAGACATTGGTTTTAAAGAAAATTATGGAAACAAAAGCTTTTCTTATGAAACCAAAGCATGAATATTATGCATCCTAATGAGAAGAACTTGTTTATGGTGGACAAGCACAGAAAGAATGCAGACTATTACTAGAATCAATGTTTGTCTCATTTGACGATGAATTTTGGATCTAAGAAAAATGGTAGAAACAAAGGTTTTTCCTAGGAGATCAAGGCATTAATATCATGCATCCCACTGAGTAGAACATGTTTATTTTGGCCAATCACAAAAGACTGGAGAACATTATGGGAACCAATGCTTGTCTCATTTGACATATGAACATTGGTTCTAAGGAAAATGGTGGAAAGAAATCTTTATTTGGGAAACAATGGCATTAATATCTTGTATCTCAATGAGGAGAATGCAGCTCTAGTGGCCAATCACAAAAAGAATGGAAATTACAATGAGCATCAATGTTTGTCTCATTTAAAGGATAAACTTTACTAAGGAAAATGGTGAAAAAAAAGGCTTTTCTTTGGAAACAAAAGTATCAATATCACGTCTCTTAGTGAGAAAAATGTGGTTTTGGGGCCAATCTAAAAAAGAATGAAAATTACTACGAGTATCCATGTTTGTCTCTTTTAAAAGATGAACATTAATTCTAAGGAAACTGGTGGAAAAAAAAGCTTTGCTTGGGAGACCAAACCATTAATTTTGTCTATCCCAAAAGGGAGAACATGCTTATGCTAGCCAATAACAATAAGAATGAAAATTATTACGAGTGTCTAGGTTTATCTCATTTAATGGATGAACTTTGATTCTATGAAAAATGGTGGAAATAAAAGCTTTTCTTGCAAACCATCGCATCAATATCATGCATCCTAATGAGGAAAACTTTTTTATGGTGGCCAATCACAAAAAGAATGAAGACTATTACTAAAATCAATATTTGTCACTTTCGAGTGACAAACTTGGTTCTAATGGCAACGGTGGAAAGAAAGGCTTTTCTTGGGAGCTCAAGGCAATTATATCGTGCATCCCAATGAGGAGAACATATTTATGATAACCAATCACAAAAAAGTGGAGAACATTACGGGAGCCAATGCTTGTCTAATTTGATAGATGAACTTTGGTCCAAAGGAAAATGATGGAAACAAAAACTTTTCATGGGAAGCCAAAACATCATTATCATGCATCACAATCAAAAGAACTTGTTTATGGTGGCCAATCACAGGAAAAATGCAAATTATTACGAGAATCAATTTTTGTCTCATTTGACAGATGAACATTGGTTCTAAGAAAAATGGTGGAAAAAAAGCTTTTTCTTAGGAGACCAAAGCATTAATTTTGCGTATTCCAAAGGGGAAAAGGTGGTTATGGTGGTCAATCACAAAAGGAATAAAATTATCATGAGTATCTAGGTTTGTCTCATTTAAAGGATGAACTTTTATTCTAAGGAAAATGGTGTAAACAAAAGCTTTTCCTGTGAAACCAAAGCATCAGTATCATGCATCCTAATGAGAGGAACTTGTATATGATGGACAATCACAAAAAAATGCAAATTATTACTGGAGTCAGTGTTTGTCTCCTTTGACGATAAACTTTGGTTCTAAAGAAAATGGCTGAAAGAAAAGCCTTTCTAGGGAGATCAATATTGTGCATCCCAATGAGGAGAACATCTTTATTGCGGCCAATCACAAGAGATTGGTGAACATTATGGGAGCCAATGCTTGTCTCATTTGACATATGAACTTTGGTTCTAAGGAAAATAATAGAAAGAAAAACTTTTTCAAAAAACCAAGGCATCAATATCATGCATCACAATACGAAGAATGTGGTTCTAGTGGCTAGTAAGAAAAAAAACGAAAATTAGTATGAGTATACATTTTGCTTTATTTAAAGGATGAACTTTAATTCTAAAGAAAAGCTTTTCTTTGGAAAAAAAAAGTATGAATTTCATGCCTCTTAATGAAAAGAATGCGGTTCTAGTTGCAAACTACAAAAAGAATAGAAATTTCTATGAACATCAATATTTGTCTCATTTAAAGGATGATTGGCAGGAAAACTTTGATTTTAAGGAAAACGTTGGAAAAAAAAGCTTTGCTTAGGAGACGAAAGCATTAATTTCCTGAATCGCAATGGGGAGAATGTACTTATGGTGGCCAATCACAAAAAGAATGAAAATTATTACAAATATCCAAGTTGGTCTCATTTAAAGGATAAACTTTGATTCTAAAGAAAATAGGGGAAGTAAAAGCTTTTCTTATGAAACCAAAGCATCAAAATCAATGATCCTAATGGGAGAACTTTGTTATCGTAACCAATCACAAAAAGAATGGAGATTATCGCTAGAATCAACGTTTGTCTCATTTAATTGACTATTTTTGGTTCTAAGGAAAATGGTGGAAAGAAAGGCTTTTCTTGGGAAATCAAGGCATTAATATTGTGCATTCTGATAAGGAGAACATAGTAATGGCGGCCAATCCCAAAAGTGGAGAATGTTACAGAAGCTGATGCTTGTCTCATATGATAGATGAACTTTGGTTTTAGGGGAAATAGTGGAAAGAAAGGCTTTTCTTAGGAGACCAAAGCATTAATATCGTGCATCGTAATGAGGAAAAACATGTTAATGGTGGCCAATCACAAAAAAATGGATAACATTACCAAGGCCAATGCTTGTCTCATTTGATAGATGAACTTTGGTTCTAAGGAAAATGATGGAAAAAAGGGCTTTTTTGGGAGATCATGGCATTAATATCGTGTATCCCAATGAAGAGTACATGTTTATGGTAGCTAATCACAAAAGAGTGGAGAACATTATAAGAGTCAATGTCTTATTTGACAGATAAACTTTCGTTCTAAGGAAAATGGCAAAAAAAAAGTTTTTTTTAGAGACCAAGGTATCAATATCATATATCTTGGTGAGGATAATGTGATTCTGGTGGCCAATCACAAAAAAATGAAAATTACTATGAGTATCCATGTTTGTCTTATTTCAAGTATGAACATTAATTTTGAGGAAAATGGTGCAAACAAAAACTTTTCTTTGGAAACCAAAGTATCAATATCATGTATTTCAATTGGAGAATGTGGTTTTTGTTGCCATCATAAAAAAATAGACATTACAGTGAGTATCCATGTTTGTCTCATTTAAAGGATGAGCTTTGATTCTAAGGAAAATGGTGGAAAGAACAGCTTTTCTTAGGAGACCAAAGCATTAATTTCTTGTATCACAATAGAGAGAATGTGCTTATGGTGGCCGATCATAAAAAGAATAAAAGTTATTATAAGTATCCATGTTTGTCTTATTTAAAGGATAAACTTTGATTCTAAGGAAAATGGTGGAAATAAAAGCTTTTCTTGTGAAACCAAAGCATCAAAATCATGGATCCTAATAAGGGGAAATTTTAATGGTGGTGCATCACGAAAAAAATGCAGATTATTATTAGAATCAATGTTAGTCTTATTAGACTGACGAACTTCGGTTATAAGGAAAATAGATGAAAAAAAGGCTCTTTTTAAGAGAAGAAGGTTGTAATATCGCACATCCCAATAAAGAGAACATGTTGATGGCAGATAATCACAAAAGAGTGGTGAACATTACAGAAGCCAATGCTTGTCTCATTTGATAGATGAACTTTGGTTCTAAGGAAAATGGTGGAAAGAAAGGCTTTTCTTGGAAGACCAAGGCATTAATATCATGCATCCCAATGAGGAGAACCTGTTGATAGTGGCCAATCACAAAAGAGTGAAGAACATTGCTGAGCCAATACCTATCTCATTTGACAGATAAGCTTTGGTTCTAAGGAAAATGGTGGAAAAAAGGCATTTCTTAGGAGATCAAGTCATTAATATCATCCATCCCAATGAAGAGAGCAAGTTTATGATAGCCAATTAGAAGAGAATAGAGAACACTATGAGAGCCAATGCTTGTCTCATTTGACAGATGACCTTTGGTTCTAAGGAAAATGGTGGAGAGAATAGCTTTTTTTGGGAACCAAAGCATCATTACCATGCATCCCAATCCAGATAACTTGTTTATGGTGGCCAATCATAAAATGCAGATTATTATGAGAATCAACATTTGTCTCATTTGATGAACAACATTGGTTCTAAGAAAAATGGTTGAAAATAGTTTTTCTTGGGAGATGAAAGCATTAATATCTTGTATCCCAATGGGGAAAATGTGCTTATGGTGGCCAATCAAAAAAAATAAAAAAATTATTATAAATATCCTAGTTTGTCTTATTTAAAGGACAAACTTTGATTCTATGAAAAATAGTAGAAACAAAAGCTTTTCTTGTGAAACCAAAGCATTAATATCATGCATCCTAGTGAGAGGAACATGTTTATGGTGGACAGTTAGAAAAAAATGTAGATTATTACTAGATCAATGTTTGTCCCATCTTACGATGAACGTTGGTTCAAAAAATGGTGGAAAAAAAGGCTTTTCTTGAGAGATCAAGGCGTTAATATCGTGCATCCCAGCGAGGAGAACATGTTTCTTATGGCTAATCTGGAGAACATTACAAGAGCCAATACTTGTTCCATTTAACATATGAACTTTGGTTCTAAGGAAAATTGTGGAAAAAAAACTTTTCTTGTGAAACCAAAGCATCAATATCATGCGTCTTAATGAGAGGAACTTGTTTATGGTGGACAATCACAAAAAGAATGCAAATTATTACTAGAATCAATATTTATGTCCTTTGATGATGAACTTTGGTTTTAAGGAAAATGGTTGGAAAAAAAGCTTTTCTTGGGAGATCAATATTGTGCATCCCAATGAGGAGAACATGTTTATTACTGCCAATCACAAAAGACTAGGGAACATTACAAGAGCCAATTCTTATCTTATTTGACGTATGAACTTTGGTTCTAAGGAAAAATGGTGGAAGGAAAAACTTTTCTTAGGAAACCAAGGCATCGATATCATGCATCTTAATGCAGAGAATGTGGTTCTAGTGGCCAGTCACAAAAAGAATGGAAATTACTATGAGTATCCATGTTTGTCTTATTTAAAGTATGAACATTAATTTTGAGGAAAATGGTGCAAAGAAAAACTTTTCTTTGGAAACCAAAGTATCAATATCATGTCTTTCAATTGGAGAATGTGGTTTTTGTTGCCCATCACAAAAAGAATGAAATTACTATAAGTATCCATGTTTGTCTCATTTAAGGGATGAATTATGACTCTAAAGAAAATGTTGGAAAGGAAAGCTTTGCTTAAGAGACTAAAACATTAATTTCTTATATCCCAATAGGGAGAACATGTTTGTTGTGGCCAATCACAAAAAGAATGAAAATTATTGCGAGTATCCAAGTTTGTCTTATTTAAAGGATGAACTTTAATTCTACGAATAATGAGGGACATAAAAGCTTTTCTTACGAAACCAAAGCATAAAATCCTGGATCCTAATAAGGGAGCTTTTTTATGGTAACCAATCATAAAAATATGCAGATTATCACTAGAATCAATGTTTGTATCATTTGACTAATGAACTTTGGTTATAAGGAAAATGGTGAAAAGAAAGGCTTTTCTTGGGAGATCAAGGCATTCATATTGTGCATCCTAGTGAGGAGAACATGTTGATGGTGGCCAAACACAAAAGAGTAGAGAATGTAGTGGGAGCCAATGCTTATCTCATTTGACAGAAGAACTTTGGTTCTAAAGGAAATTCTGAAAAGAAAGGCTTTTCTTTGGAGACCAAGACATTAATATCGTGCATTCAAATGAGAATAACATGTTGATGGTTGCCAATCACAAAAGAAGTGGGGAACATTGTCAAAGCCAATGCTTGTCTCATTTGACAAATAAACTTTGGTTCTAAGGAAAATGGGGGAAGGAATGGCTTTTTTTAGGAGATCAAAGCATTAATATCATGCATCCTAATGAAGAGAACATATTTATGGCAGCCAATCACAAAGGAGTGGAGAACATTATGGGAGCTAATGCTTGTCTCATTTGACAGATGACCTTTAGTTCTAAGGAAAATGGTGGAGAGAAAAGCTTTTTTGGGAAGCTAAAGCATCATTATCACGCATCCCAGTCAAGAAAACTTGTTTATGGTAGCCAATCACAAAAAATGCAAATTATTACGAGAATCAGCATTTGTCTCATTTGATAGACGAACATTTGTTCTAAGAAAATTATGGAAAATAGCTTTTCTTGGTAGACCAAAGTATTAATTTTGTGTATCCCAATAGAGAAAATGTGCTTATGGTGTCCAACCACAAAAATAAAATAAAATTATTTTGAATATCTTGGTTTGTCTTATTTAAAAGACAAACTTGGATTCTATGGAAAATGGTGGAACCAAAAGCTTTTCTTATGAAACCAAAGCATTAATATCATGCATCCTAATGAGAGGAACTTGTTTATTATGGACAGTCACAAAAAGAATGCAGATTATTACTAGAATGAATGTTTCTCTTATTTGACGATGAACTTTGGTTTTATGGAAAATGGTAGGAAGAAAAGCTTTTCTTGAGAGATCAAGGCATTAATATCGTGTATCCCAATGAGGAGAATATGTTTATTGTGGCCAATCTATGGAACATTACAGGAGCCAATGCTTGTTCCATTTGACATATGAACTTTGGTTCTAAGGAAAATGGTGGAAAGAAAAATTTTCTTGCAAAACTAAAGCATCAATATCATGCGTCTTAATGAGAGGAACTTGTTTATGGTGGACAATCACAAAAAGAATGCACATTATTACTAGAATCGATATTTATTGCCTTGATAATGAACTTTGGTTCTAAGGAAAATGGTTGGAAGAAAGGCTTTTCTTAGGAGATCAATATTGTGCATCCCAATGAGGAGAACATGTTCATTGCGGCCAATCACCAAAGACTAAAGAACATTATAGGAGCCAATGCTTGTCTCATTTTGGTTCTAAGGAAAAATGGTAGAAAGACAAACTTTTCCTACCAAACTGAGGCATCAATATCATGTATCTCAATGCTGAGAATGTGGTTCTAGTGGCTAGTCACAAAAAGAATGGAAATTACTCTGATTATCCATGTTTATCTTAATTAAAGGATGAACTTTAATCCTAAGAAAATGGTGCAAAAAAAAAAAAGCTTTTCTTTGGAAACCAAAGTATCAACATCTTGTCTCTCAATAAGGAGAATGTAGTTCTAGTCGTTAAACACAAAAAGAATGGAAATTACTATGAGTATCCATGTTTATCTCATTTAAAGGATAAATTTTGATTCTAAGGAAAATGTTGGAAAGAAAAGCTTTGCTTAAAAGACCGAGGTATTAATTTCTTGTATCCCAATGGGGAAAATGCGCTTATGGTGGGCAATCACAAAAGAATGAAAATTATTATAATGTTTCCAGGTTTGTCTCGTTTAAAGGATGAATTTTGATTCTAAGGAAAATATTGGAAAGAAAAGCTTTGCTTAAGTGACTGAGGTATTAATTTCTTGTATCCCAATAGGGAAAACGTGCTTATGGTGGGCAATCACAAAAGAATGAAAATTATTACGATGTTTTCAGGTTTGTCTCATTTAAAAGATGAACTTTGATTGTACAAAAAATGAGGAAAATAAAAGCTTTTCTTATGAAACCAAAGCATTAAAATCGTGGATCCTAATGAAGAGAGCTTTTTTATGGTAGCCAATCACAAAAATAATGCAGATTATTGCTATAATCAATGTTTGTGTCATTTGACTGATGAACTTTGGTTCTAACGCTGAAAAAAAAGGCTTTCCTTGGGAGATCAAGGCATTAATATCATGCAAACTAATGAGTAGAACATGTTAATGGTGGCCAATCACAAAAAAGTGGAGAATGTTATGGGACCTAATGCTTATCTCATTTGACAAAAGAATTTTAGTTCTAGAGGAAATGATGGAAACAAAGGCTTTCCTTGGGAGACCAAGGCATTAATATCTTGCATCCCAATAAGGAGAACATGTTGATGGTTAACAATCACAAAAAAGTCAAGAACATTACCAGAGCCAATGCTTGTCTCATTCGATAGAAATACTTTGGTTCTATGGAAAATGGTGTAAAATGGGCTTTTTTTGGGAGATCAAAGCATTAATATCGTACATCCCAATGAAGAGAACATGCTTATGGTAGCCAATCACAAAGGAGTGGACAATATTATGAGAGCTAACGCTTGTCTCATTTGATAGATGACTTTTTGTTTTAAGGGAAATGGTGGAGAGAATAGCTCTCTTGGGAAGCCAAAGCATTATTAACATGCATTCCAATCAAGAAAACTTGTTTATGGTGGCCAATCACAAAAAAATGTAGATTATTATGAGAATCAATGTTTGTCTTATTTGACAAACGAATATTTTTTCTAAGGAAGATGGTGGAAAAAAAACTTTTCTTTGGAGACAAAAGCATTAATTTCGTGTATCCAATGGGGAAAATGTGCTTATGGTGGCTAATCATAAAAAGAATTAAAATTATTACAAATATCTTGGTGTGTCTCATTTAAAGGATAAACTTTTATTCTATGGAAAATGGTGGAAATTAAAGCTTTTCTTGCAAAACCAAAGCGTCAATATCATGTGTCCTAATGAGATGAGCTTTTTTATGGTGGATAGTCACAAAAAGAATGCAAATTATTACTAGAATAAATGTTTGTCATATTTGATGATGAACTTTGGTATTAATGAAAATGGCGAAAAGAAAAGCTTTTCTTAAGAGATCAAGG
Source organism: Adansonia grandidieri (assembly GCA_038382065.1). Classification (NCBI taxonomy): domain Eukaryota; kingdom Viridiplantae; phylum Streptophyta; class Magnoliopsida; order Malvales; family Malvaceae; genus Adansonia; species Adansonia grandidieri. The sequence continues at coordinate 8,638 of JBBYHK010476826.1, read as the reverse complement.
AATCAATATCACACATCCAAGTGAGGAGAACATGTTTACTATAGCCAATGTTGAAAACATTATAGGAGCTAATGCTTGTCCCATCTGACATATGAACTTTTGTTCTAAGGAAAATGGTAAAAAAAAAAAAGTTTTTCTTGCGAAACTAAAGCATTAATATCATGCTTATTAGTGAGAGGAACTTGTTTATGGTGGACAATCACAAAAAGAATGCAGGTTATTACTAGAATCAATGTTTATCTCCTTCGATGATGAACTTTGGTTTTGAAGAAAATGGTTGGAAGAAAGGCTTTTCTTGAGAGATCCATATCGTGCATCCTAATGGAGAGAACATGTTTACTGCGGCCAATCACAAAAGATTAGAGAACATTACAGGAGCCAATGCTTGTCTTGTTTGATGCATGAACTTTGCTTCTAAGGAAAATTATGGAAAGAGAAACATTTCTTAGGAAACCAAGGCATCAATATCATGTATCTTAATGCGGAGAACGTGGTTCTAGTGGCCACTCTAGAAAAGAATGGAAATTACTATGAGTATCCATGTTTGTCTTATTTAAAGGATGAACTTTAATTCTAGGGAAAATGATGGAAAGAAAAGCTTTTCTCTGGAAACGAAAGTAGTAATATGATGTCTCTCAAGAAGGAGAATATGGTTTTGCTCACCAATCCTAAAAAGAATGGAAATTACTACGAGTATCCATGTTTATCTCATTTAAAGGATGTATTTTGATTCTAAGGCAAAAGTTGGAAATAAAAGCTTTGCTTAAGAGACCAAAGCATTAATTTCTTGTATCCCAATGGGGATAACGTGCTTATGGTGGTGAATCACAAAAGGAATGAAAATTATTATAAGTATCCAGGTTTATCTCATGTAAAGGATGAACTTTCATTCAAAGGAAAATACGGGAAATAAAATCTTTTCTTGTGAAATGAAAGCATCAAAATCGTGGATCCCAATGAGGGGAACTTTTTTATTATAGTCAATCACAAAAATAGTGTAGATTTTTACTAGAATCAATGTTTGTCTCATTAGATTGACAAATTTTGGTTCTAAAGAAAATGATGGAAAGAAAGGCTTTTCATGGCAGATCAAGGCATTAATACCATGCATCCTAATAAGGAGAATATGTTGATGGTGGCCAATCACAAAAGGGTGGGGAACATTATGAGAGCCAATGCTTATCTTATTGGACAGAGGAACTTTGGTTCTAGGGAAATTGGTGGAAAGAAAGACTTTTCTTGGGACACCAAGGCATTAATCATGCATCCTAATAAAGAGAACAAGTTGATGGTGGCCAATCATTAAAAAATGGAGAACATTACTGAAGCCAATGCTTATCTCATTTGATAGATGAACTTTTGGTGGAAGGAAAATGTTGGAAAGAAGGGCTTTTTTTGGGAGATCAAGGCATTAATATCGTGCATCCCAACAAAGATAATATGTTTACGTTAGTGAATCACAAAAAGAATAGAGAACATTATAGAAGCTAATGCTTGTCGTATTTGATAGATAACCTTTGGGTCTAAGGAAAATGGTGGAGAAAAAAGAATTTTTTAGGAAGCTATAGCATCATTATCATGCATCCAATCAAGAAAACTTGTTTATGGTGTCCAATCACAAAAAATGTAGATTATTACGAGAATCAATGTTTGTCTCATTTAACAAATGAATATTGGTTCTAAGAAAAATGGTGAAAAAAAAAAAAGCTTTTCCTAGGAGACCAAAGCATTAATTTTGTGTATCCAAAAGGGGAAAATGTGCTTATGGTGGCCAATCACAAAAAGAATTAATATTATTACAAATATCCTAGATTGTCTCATTTAAAGGATAAACTTTTATTCTATTGAAAATACTAGAAACAAAAGCTTGTCTTGCAAAATCAAAGCATTAATATCATGCGTCCTAATAAGAGGAACTTGTTTATGGTGGACAATCGCAAAAAGAATGCAGATTATTACTAGAATCAATGTTTGTCTCATTTGATGATAGACTTTGGTTCTAAGGAAAGTGACAAAGAGAAAAGCTTTCCTTGGGTGATCAAGACATTAGTATCATGCATCCAGTGAGGAGAACATGTTTATTATAGCCAATTTATAGAACATTATGGGAGCCAATGCTTATCACATTTGACATATGAACTTTTGTTCTAAGGAAATGGTGGAAAGAAAACTTTTCTTGCAAAACCAAAGCATCAATATCATGCATCTTAATGAGAGGAACTTGTTTATGGTGGACAATCACAAAAAGAATGTAGATTATTACTAGAATCAACATTTATCTCATTTGATGACAAACTTTGGCTCTAAGGAAAATAGTGGAAAGAAAAGGTTTTCTTGAAAGATCAAGGCATTAATATTATGCATTCAGTGAGGAGAACATGTTTATTGCGGCCAATCTGGAGAACATTATGGGAGCCAATGCTTGTCCCATTTCACATATGAACTTTGGTTTTAATGAAAATGGTGGAAAGAAAACTTTTATTGGAAAACTAAGGCATCAATATCATATATCTCAATAAGGAGAATGTGATTCTGGTGGCCAATCGCAAAAATAATGAAAATTACTATGAGTATCAATGTTTGTCTTATTTAAAGGATAAACATTAATTCTGAGGGAAATAGTCGAAATAAAAGCTTTTCTTTGAAACCAAAGTATTAATATTATGTCTCTTAATGAGGAGAATATGGTTCTAGTCGCCAATGACAAAAAATATTGAAATTACTGCAAGTATTAATGTTTGACTCATTTAAATGATGAACTTTGATTCTAAGGAAAATGGAGGAAGAAAAAGGTTTGCCTAGGAGACAGAAGCATTAATTTCTTGTATCCTAATGGGGAGAATGTGCTCATGGTGGCCAATCACAAAAAGAATGATAATTATTATGAGTATCCATCTTTATCTTATTTAAAGGATCAACATTGATTCTAAGGAAAATGGTGAAAATAAAAGCTTTTATTGTGAAACCAAAGCATTAAAATCATGCATCTGAATAAGAGGAACTTTTTTTATGGTGGCCAATCACCAAAAGAATGTTGATTATTATTGGAATCAATGTTTGTCTCATTTGACTGATGAACTTTGGTTTTAAGAAAAAAGGGGGAAAGAAAGGCTTTTCTTGGGAGATCAAGGCTTTAATATCATGCCTCCCAATGAGGAGAACATGTTAATGGCGGCCAACCACAAAGGAGTGGAGAACATTATAGGAGCCAATGCTTATCCCATTTGACAGATGAACTTTGGCTCTAAGGAAAATGGGGGAAAAACGTTTTTACTTGGGGGATCAAGGCATTAATATCGTGCATCCTAGTAAAGAGAACATATTTATTGTGGCCAATCTAGAGAACATTATGGGAGTCAATGCTTGTCTCATTTGATAGAAGAACTTTTGCTCTAAGGAAATTGGTGGAAAGAAAAACTTTTTTCTTAGGAAACCAAGGCATTAATATCATTTATCTCAATAAAGACAATGTGGTTCTAGTCACCAGTCATAAAAAGAATGGAAATTACTATGAGTATCCATGCTTGTCTCATTTAAAGGATAAACTTTAATTCTAAGGAAAATGGTAGAAAGAATAGCTTTTTTTTGGAAACCAAAGTAATAATATCGTGTCTCTTATGGGGGTGAATGTGGCTTTGGTGGCCAATCACAAAAAGAATGGAATTTACTATGAGTATCCATGTTTGTCTTATTTAAAGGTTAAGCATTGAATCTAGGGAAAATGATGGAAAGAAAAGCCTTGCTTGGGAGACCAAAGCATTGATTTCGTGTATCCTAATAGGGGGAAGGTGCTTATGGTGGCCAATCACAAAAGGAATGAAAATTATTATGAGTATGAGTATCTAGGTTTGTCTCATTTAAAGGATGAACTTTGATTCTAAGGAAAATGGTGGAAATAAAACCTTTTTTTACGTAACCAAAGCATCAAAATCATGGATCCTAATGAGAGGAACTTTTTATGGTGGCTAAAATAATACAAATTGTTACTAGAATCAATGTTTGTCTCATTTGACTAATGAACTTTTAGTTCTAAATAAACTAGTGAAAGGAAAGGCTTTTCTTGGGAGATCAAGGCATTAATATCATGCATCCCAATGAGAAGAACATGTTGATGGCACCCAATCATAAAAGAGTAGAGAGCATTATGAGAGCCAATACTTGTCTCATATGATAAATGAACTTTGGTTCTAAGGAAAATGGTAAAAAAAATGTTTTTCTTACGAAATGAAGCATCAGTATCATGCATCTTAATGAGGAAAATGTGGTTCCAGTGCCCAATCAAAAAAAGAGTGGAAATTACTACAAGTATCCATGTTTATCTCATTTAAATGATGAATTTTAATTCTAAGGAAAATAGTGAAAATAAAAGCTTTTCTTTGGAAACCAAAGTATCAATATCATGTCTCTCAATGACGAGAATGTGGTTCTAATGACCAATCACAAAAAGAATGGAAATTACTATGAGTGTCCATGTTTGTCTCATTTAAAGGATGAACTTTGATTCTAAGGAAAATGGTGGAAAGAAAAGCTTTTCTTGGGAAACTAAAGTATCAATATGGTTCTTGTGGCCAATCAAAAAAAGAATGAAAATTACTATGAGCATCCATGTTTGTCTCTTTTAAAAGATAAACTTTAATTATAAGGTAAATGGTGAAATAAAAGCTTTACTTGGAAAACTAAAGCATCAACATCATGTATCCCAATAAGGAGAAGTTGTTTGCGGTGGCCAATCACAAAAAAAAAAATGCAAATTATTACAAGAATCAATGTTTGTCTTATTTGATGGATGAAAATGGTGGAAAAAAAAGCTTTTCTTGGTGGACCAAAGCATTAATATCATGTATCCAATTAGGAGAACTTGTTTGTGGTAACCGATCATGAAAGAATGCAGATTATTATGAGAATTGATGTTTGTCTCATTTAGCCCATGAACTTTGGTTTTAAGGAAAATGGTGGAATTAAGGGCTTTTCTCGAGAGACCAAGGCATTAATATCATGTATCCCAATAAAGATAGATTATTGTGATGGCCAATCACAAAATGAATGGAGATTATTATGAGAATCATTGTTTGTCTCATTTGATGGGTGAGCTTGGTTCTAAAGAAAATGGTTTAAACAAACATTTTTCTTGGAAAGCAAAGAATCAATATCATGTATTTTGTTAAAGAGAACGTGTTTATGGTGGCCAATGACAAAAAGAAAGGAAATTATTATGAGTATCCATATTTGTCTCATTTAAGAGATGAACTTTTGTTCTAAGAAATATGGTAGAAAGAAAAGGGTTTGCTTGGAGGCCAAAGCATTAATATCATGTATCAAAACATTAATATCATGCATTCCAATGAGGAAAACCTATTTATAGTGGCTAATCACAAAGTGGATAGAGATTAGTATGGGAATCATTGCTTGTCTCACTTAACGAATGAACTTTGGTTCTATGGAAAATAATGGAAAGAAAATCATTTCTTAGGAAACAAAAGAATCGATATCATGTATCTCAATAAGGAGAACATGTTTGTGGTGGCCAATCTTAAAAGGAATGAAGATTATTATAAGCATCGATGTTTGTCACATTTGAGTGAAGAACTTTGGTTCTAATAAAAATGGTGGAAATAAAATCGTTTCTTTAGAAACCAAAGCATTAATATCTTGTATCTCAATAAGCAGAATGTGTTTAAGGTGGCTAATCTTAAAAAGAATGAAAATTATTACGAGTGCCCAAGTTTGTCTCATTTAAAGGATAAACTTTGATTTTAAGGAAAATGGTAGAAAGAAAAGCTTTTCTTAAGAAACTAAAGCGTCGGCATCATGCATCCAAATGAAGAAAACTTGTTTATGGTGGCCAATCACAAAAAAAGTGTAGATTATTACTAGTATCCATGATTATCTCATTTAATGGATAAACTTTTATTCCAAGGAAAATGGCAAAAAGAAAAGCTTTTCCTGGGAAACCAAAGCATTAATATCGTGTATCCTAATGCGAGAAACATGTTTTTGGTGTTCAATCACAAAAAAATGGGAATTATTATGAGTATCCATGTTCGCCTCATTTAAAAGTTAAACTTTGATTCTAAAGAAAATATGGAAAGAAAAGCTTTTCTTGAAAAACCAATGCATCAATATCATGTTACCTCAATGACAGGAACGTGTTTATAGTGGCTAAGCACAAAAAGAACAAAAATTATAATGACTATTTAGGCTTCTCTAATATAAAAGAAGAACTTTGATTTTAAGGAAAATGGCAGAAAAAAAGCTTCTTTTGAGAAACCAAAGCATCAATATCATATATCCCAAAAAGGAGAACTCGTTTATGGTGGGCAACCACAAAAAAAATATAGATTATTACGAGAATCGATGTTTGTCTCATTTGACGAATGAACTTTGGTTCCAAGGAAAATGCTAGAAAGAAAAGCTTTTCTTGGGAGACCAAAGCATTATTATCATGAATCCTAATAAGTATAACATGTTTATGGTGGCCAATCACAAAAAGAATGGGAATTATTATGAGTATCCATGTTTGTCTCATTTAACAGATGAATTTTGATTTAAAGGAAAATGGTGTAATGAAAAGCATTTCTTGTGAAACCAAAGCTTCAATATCATGTATCCCAATGAGGAAAATTTATTTGTGGCTGCCAATCACAAAAAGTATGTAGATTATTACGAGAATCAATTTTGGTCTTATTTAACGGATAAACTTTAGTTTTAAGGAAAATAAAGGAAGGAAAAGCTTTTCTTATGAAACCAAATAATCATTATCATGTATCCCAATGAAAAGAACTTTTTTACGGTGGCCAATTATAAAAGGAATGCAAATTATTACGAGAATCATTGTTTATCATATTTGACTGATGAACATTGGTTCTAAGAAAAATATGGAAAAAAAAAGCTTTTCTTGGGAGACTAAAGCATTAATATTGTGTATCCCAATGAGATGAATGCACTTATGGTGGCTAAATACAAAAAGAATGAAAATTATTACTAGTGTCCAGGTTTGTCTCATTTAAAGGATGAACTTTGATTTTAAGAAAAATGGTGGAAATAAAAGCTTTACTTGCAAAACCAAAGCATTAATATCATGCATCCAAATGCTAGGAGCTTGTTTATGGTAGCCAATCACAAAAAAAAAAATGTAGATTATTACTAGAATCAATGTATATCTCATTTGATGGGTGAACTTTGGTTCTAAGGAAAATAGTGGAAAGAAAGGCTTTCCTTGGGATATCAAGGCACTAATATCATGTATCCTAATGAGGAGAACATGTTTATGATGGCCAGTGACAAAAGAGTGGAGAATATTAGGAGAGCCAATGTTTGTCTAATTTGATGGACAAACTTTGATTCTAGGGAAAATAGCGGAAGGAAAAGCTTTTCTTAAGAAACTAAACCATCAATATCATATATCTCAATGACAGGAATGTGGTTTTAGTGGCCCATCCCAAAAAAAATGGAAATTATTACAAGTATCCATGTTTGTCTCATTTAAAGAATGAACTTTGATTTAAAGGAAAATGGTGGAAAAAAAGCTTTTCCTGGGAAACCGAAGCACCAATATCATGTATCTCAATGAAAAGAACTTGTTTGCGGTGGCCGATCATAAAAGATTACAGATTATTATGAGAATCATTCTTTGTCTTATTTAAAGGATAAACTTTGGTTCTAAAAGAAATAAGGGAAAAAAAAGCTTTTCCTGGGAGATCAAAGCATTATATCATGTATCCTAATGAAGAGAACATGTTTATGGTGGCCAATCATAAAAGGAAAGGAGATTATTACAAGAATTAATGTTTGTCTCATTTGACGAATAAACATTGGATCTAAGGAAAATGGTGGAAAAAAAAAACTTTTCTTGAGAGACCAAAACTTTAATATCATGTATTCTAATGAAGAGAACATGATTATGATAGCTAATCATAAAAAGAATGGAGATTATTACAAGAGTCAATGCTTATCTTATTTGATGGATTAACTTTAGTTCTAAGAAAAATGGTGGAAACAAATGCTTTTCATCGAAAGCAAAGAATCAATATCATGTATCTTAGTGAGGAGAGTGTGTTTGCGGTGGCCAATCATAAAAAGAAGGGAAATTTTTAAGAGTATCAATGTTTGTCTTATTTAAAGGATAATCTTTTGTTCTTAGAAATGTATCTCAATGAGGAGAACATGTTTATGGTGGCCAATCATGAAAGGAATAGAGGTTATTATGAGCATAGAAGTTCATCTTATTTAGGGGATAAACTTTGATTCTAATGAAAATAGTGTAAATAAAAGCTGTTGCTAGGAAACCAGAGCATTAATACCCTGCATCTCAATGAGGAGAATGTGTTTGCGGTGGCCAATCCCAAAAAGAATGAAAATTATTATGAGTATCTAATGTTGTCTCATTGAAAGGATGAACTTTGATTCTAAGTGGAAAAAAAGAGCACTTTTCTTTTGAAACCAATGCATCAATATCGTGCATCCCAATAAGGAGAACTTATTTATGGTGACCAATCACAAAAAGAATGCAAATTATTATGAGTATCCATGATTATCTCATTTACTGTACGAACTTTTATTCCAAGGAAAATAGCAAAAAGAAAAGCTTTTCCTAGGAGACCAAAGCACTAATATCATGTATCACAATGATAAAACATGT
>JBBYHK010476816.1:2396-18719 GCA_038382065.1 Adansonia grandidieri | reverse complement strand
TAATTATAAAATATATAAATATTAATATAAAAATAACTTTTTAATATTATGAACAATAATTTGTATTTAAATGGGTCAGCCGGGATAAATTCGGCCCTGAACTTAGAATTCAAAAATTTTTCGGGCCATGGATAAGCCTATAGAAACGAACTAAGACTTTTTCATGCCAGACGGAGCCAAATTCGTGCCTAGGCTTAGAATTCAAAATTGCGTAAAAGTGATCACATTTAACATAAAATAAAAAAAGATGTAAAATATACTCAAACCCGAACCCGACCTAAACCCGAACCCAAACCCGAACTCGAATAGGCCCGAACCCAAATTGGCCCGAACCCGAAAGAACCCAAACCCAAATAGACCCGAACCTGAATCAGCCTGAACCCGAAATGACCCATCCCGAACCCGAAATGATCTATCCCGAACCCACCCAATTGTCTTCTCTCATCTACACTATATATAAAGTCATTGATTAAGTTGGTATCATTAGTCAAGAGGCACCAATTCAATTACAGAAATTATATACAAACCAAACTAAAAATTATAATCAGAAAATTAACATTAAGGATATTTAGGCTTTAAATGTTAGAAGAATTATTACCCATTACAAAGAATTCATCTAAAAAACTGCTTCTCTACTATTTAATTTTAACTTATTTTTTCTTTTAAAATATAATAATTAAAAAATTTAAAATTGAAAACATTACATGTTTATTCACTCTAAAAGCCAACACAGTTAAAAAAGTCATTTATTACATTTTTTTAAAATATAATTTTTTATTTAATCTTTTATCCACTTGATCTACTAATTAATAGAACATCTTCAGAAAACTACCTATTCCTACATAAAAAAACTTCCAACATCTTATAAAAAAAATTACAATTTTTTTATAAAAAAATCACCTACAAAGTAATTGTACCAAATTATAGTCTTATTTGAATTACTATTTTGCAAGTTAACCATATGAATATGTGAATTTTATCAAAATTAAATGTCTTATGTTTTAGCTAAATCTTACTCTCCATATAATCTAGTAGTTAATAAAACATCCTAAAAACCTACCTACTCCTATATAAAAAACTACCCACATCATATAAAAAAATACAATTTTTACAATTTTTTTTTGTTTAAAGAAAATCACCCACAAAGTAGTGTATCAAATTCTAGTCGTATCATGCCCGTTAACCATAGAAATATGAGAAGTTTATAAGAAGGCCAATGTGTTATCTTTAGTGAGATCTAATGGTCCATATATCTATGTTAGATTTTTTTTTGCTATAATCAATATTTAACATGTTATATATTTATATAAATTTTAACATGCATTTATATTCAAGTATTTGTGTTTATTCATATTATTTTTCATATAAAACCATATTTTTTTTTATAATTTTTCTATTATATTTAATGTTATATCACTATATTGTATTTAAAATTATTGAAATTAATTTTAATAGACCATGCTCCCCCCTTAAAAAAATGCTTCTTTGAGCGTTCCACTTTGATTTTGTTTACCTGGGAACTTCATATGGGCTTATTTTTTACATTGGAATATTTAATTTTGAATCAATTTTTTTGAAAGAAAAAATAATACAAATTATTTTTATAGAAACTAAAATGAATGTTATAATACAAAAGTTAACAAAATTTCATAATGAACTAGAATTTCTTTCTTGCTTCGCTGGGGAATTTTAATATTTATAGTTGTTTAGTAAAATTAAAATCACATATGTTAAATCATATTAAATAATTATCATTTATTTAAATAATCTTGTGTTTTAAAGTTTTAAGTAAATGAATATGAAGTTAAAATCGAATTATTATAACTCTGCAAAATATATGGTGAACTGAGATATGATACAAACATGACATGAGAAAATAATTAAAACATGACATGATACAAAAGATAACTTGAACATGATATGAATACACTAGCACGCTAAAATTTATGTAAAACGAATTATTAACACATAAAAATTTAAATAAATTTATAATACTTTGAACAGACAAAAAATAATAAAAACATATAGAAGTACAATTTTTTAAAAATTGAATCACTATAGTAAATTATGCAAAATATGTTATGAATTGAGCAATGACACAGACATGATATGAATACTTAATTTGTTTTAAATTGCATCATAATGATTAACGATGCAAAATATAAGATGATTTGGGATATGATATGGATGCAACATATATGAAAAAAATTAAAAACAACTAGAAAAATAACATGAACATTACATGAATACATAAATATATCAAAACATACATAAACAAAAACTGATGTGCAAAAATTTATATAAATTTATAATACTTTAAACATACAAAAAATAACAATAGCATGATATTGGAAAAATAATTGAAACATAATATAAAGAATATGATTATGACATAAATACATGAACTTATAAAAATATGTATAAAATATTTAATAAATTTATAAACTTTAAACAGTAGAAAAAATAACACAAACACAAATCACAAATCACAAACGCAAATAAAATATTTATTTTATCTATTTTTCTCCTTTTTTTCTTTTTTTTTTTGCTCTTTCTTCTTCTTTCTTTCCTTTCTTTTGCTCTTTCTTTCTCTCCTTTCTCTCTACCCCATGGCTGCCCCCCCAAAAAAAGACATGTGTCAACTCCGAGTTTATTTGTGCAGTTCATTTTAGGGTTTAGGGTTTAGGGTTGCTCCATCGTTTAGTTGGGGAATTTTTATCATTTATAAATTTTTAATTAAATTAAAAATCGCATAAGGTTAAGTTGAGTCATATTAAATAATTATAATTTATTTAAATAATTTTTTTTGTTTTAAAATCTTAAGTAAATGAATTTAAAGTCAAAATCAAATCATTATAACTATGCAAAATATAAGATGAATTGAGACATGACATAAACACAAAATAAGAAAATAATTTAAAACATTATGCTATACAAAAAATAACTTGAATATGACACGGATAGATGAACGTTCAAAGTCTATATAAATCAAATTATTAACATATAAAATTTATATAAGTTTATAATATCGAACATATAAAAACATGAACATGTTTAAACACAAATGTTTTCTGTAAATGGAATCATTATGATAAATTATGCAAAATATGTCATGAGTTGAGACACGACATAAACACAATATGAATAGATAAAATTTTTTCTAAATTGAATCACATAGACAAAATATGCAAAATATAATATGGATTGAGATACAATCTGAACAAAGCATATATAAAAAAATAATTAAAAATAATACAAAAAATAACATGAACATGACATAAATATATGAACGTGTCAAAAAAATACAAATAAAAAATTAACGTGTAAAAAGTTATATAAATTTATAACATTTTAAAGGGTTAATGCTATAAATGGCCCCTAAAGTTTATCAAATTTCTCAACATGATATCTCTAAATTAAAATGTCGATTTTCGTACCTATATTATCAAACCATTTAGCCATGTGGTACCTAGCATTAACATTATTAAATATCAATTATGATGTAACATTGACTAATCAGACTATGACATGTGGCAGCATATTATTTTTTTAAATTAATATATGAGTTTTTGCAAAAAAAAATTATCTTAAAGATATAAAAATATTTAAAATTATATTTTAAAATATATATTCAAGTTATAAAAAAATTTAAAATTTATTTTTAAGAAATTAATACTTGATTTTTTAACAAAATTAAAAATTATTTTAAAAATAAAAATGAAATATTAAACCAAAACTAGTTTTAAAATTAGTATATTTTAAAAAATTAAATTATATTTAAAAAAAATTAATATATGATTTTTAGCAAAATTAAAAATTATTTCAAAACCTAAAAAAAAGGATATTGAAATAAAATTGTGTTTAAAATATAAAAATTTTAAAATCACTGGCTAAAAATTTTATAATATCTGATTTTTTTTTCAAAAAATTATAATGACAAAACTAAAATATGACATTAAATTTAACATATCTAATACTAAAGAATTAAGATTTTGATTAAATTTTTTCTTCCGAAATAACTAAAATTCAAAAATATGAAAATTAACTTGGATCTTGAATTGCATAAATTTTATACAGTACAATATCAAAATAAACAAGTTAATCATAAACCATTTTGTAATCTAATCTAAAAGCCTCATGAATTTGCTAGCTTCTAGAGAGTGAAAGAAAACATAGAGAATAGAATAAGGAAGCCAAGAACAAAATCTATGAAAGCTAGAAAAAAGAACAAAAGCCAAGAACAAAGGCTTTGCACATAAACTGGATGCCAGAGGAACCTTGTTGTCGATGATAGGTGATGCTTATGACATCTAAATCTCTCTTCTTGGCATTTTTAGCAGTGTTAGGCTTTCACCCAACTATAATGAAAAGGAGAATTAGGAGGGGGAAGAAAAGAAAGGAAAAAAGAAAGAGAACAAAAAAATATTATTTTTTATTTTTAAATTAAAATAATTATATTTTGTTAATACATGCATTTTTATTATGTTTGCCATATGTCACGTTTTGACTGGATATAAAAACCACATCCTCTGATATTTAATGATGTTATTGACAGGTACTAGAATAACAATGGGATGAAACTTTAAGTATCAAAATAGATATTTTTAAAGCACATGTACGACATTGATAAATTTGATAAACTTTAGGGACTATTCATGACATTATCCCTACTTTAAACATACGAAAAAGGACGCGAATGTGATATTGGAAGAATAATTGAAACACAACACAAAAAATAATATGAACACAATACGAATACATAGATGTATAAAAATATGTGTAAAATATTATACAAATTTAGAATATTTAACACTCGAAAAAATAACACAAACACAAACACAAATTATTTTTTTACCTCTTTCTTTCTCATTCCTTTCGTCTATTTCTTTCTTTTCTCTTTCTTTCTTTCTCTTTCTTTTTCCTTTATTTTTTCTCTTTCTCTTTCTTTCTCTCTTTTCTCTCTCCTCCATTTTTTTTGAAAAAAAGCTAGGACATGTGTCTACTCGAGTTTATTTGTGTAGTTTATTTTTCATGTATGTATAAGTAGATACTAAGAGAAAATATATTATTAAACAAAATAAATCATTTGTATTTTATATGAATTTTTAGAAATGTAAAAGTGACAATCCTATAACTCATAAAAATAAATGTTCATGAAATTAATCTTTATTATGTTGATATCATTTGTGACTATGATTAGCTTAATCTATAATATATATTTTGAATAAACAAAAAATGAGCATCTGTGTTCAATATATTTTTAAAATTTTATTTCATTTTAATTATATATTAATAATATTATAAATATGATATTTTGACTTTATAATTATGAGAACTTTGAGATACTACTTATGAAATATAAAACTTTGTGACTCTACTTTATGAATTGCAAGCTTTTCAGGTGCTACTTTGTGAATTGCAAATATTTGTGGTTTTAAGTTGCAAATCAAGAATCACTAAGGTGCTTATAAAGTAAGAATCACTCTAGTGTTTACTTGAAAACATTAAAATTTATGAGATAATAAGTCTAAAAATATTTAAGGATTAAATTGCAAGATCGATATAGTTTTGATACATTATTGTACAAGTTTTGACTCCTCAATTTACTGGTTTTCACTATTTGCTAACTACCACCAATTTTGACTAATAACTCATCAACTAAATCTGATAAAATGAGAGTTGCTTGTACATCTCACTGTTAGGCTTCTTATGTCCAATCAATAGAATTTAGGAAATAATTGGTTGCATTTGAGTGAAGATGTACACAATGATTACCACACAAATAACGAAAGACAATAAAAAAATTAATATAAAGCATATCCTTTGATTAAGGGATAAGAATGAGAGAAAATAATATCTTTAAATCATATCCCTTGATTAAAAGATGAGACTGAGCAAAATAGTATCCTGAGATTATTACTAACAATCGCATCTGAAGATTATTTATGAGAATGAATGAAATAGTATCTTGAGATTATTGCTAACAATAGCATCCTAAGATTATTGCTAACACCATCCTTAAGTTGGAAGCGCAGACAAATATAGCAATAGAAGCTTGGATGTGACGTGAACTGATATACACAGTGAGACTTGGTGAGCAAATCATCTAGTTGGAGGTTAGTGGAAAGGTGAGACTAACTGATAGCATGAACGTAAAAGTGATGTCAAATTAGGTGATAGCCGATTCAATATGCTTAGTACATTCATGCAAAACATCATTATAGGTATATGAATGGCATTTTAAAGACTTAGCACTAGAGCAAGACATAAGGCTTTGTTTCTAACTTTCTCAAGTCAAAAGAAAATCACTAAGAAAATTAGGGAAACTGATAGTAGATTTGCCATTTATAACATTTCCAACCCAATTGGCATAAGCATAAACATGAAGAGTTGGAGAAACAATGGGTGAGAGCAAGAAACTATGAGAGAGAGTGCCACATACGTAATGAACTATGTGAAAAATAAGAGATTAATGATCTGTACGGGGGGCAGTCATTAACTACAACACAATATGGATAGCAAGAGTAATGTTAGGCCTTTAATGGTTAAATAGGTAAACATGCAAACAACTTAAAGGTAGAGAGTACCATTGGTAGGCGTAATTTAACATTTGCTGCAAGTAAAGCATTAGCAACTTTACCATCAGATAGGAGACATATAGTAAGACTATTAAAGGTGTATTTGATTTAAGAGAGAACATAACCCTATTGAGTTCATCCAATTTCAATGTCCAGAAAGTAAGATAAGTTACCAAGATCTTTTATTTCCAAAGTTTGAGATAGGAATTTTTTGTCACTAAAATACCAACAAGATCAGACTAATCAGTATCATTTCATCCAAATAAAAAGCAAAAACACATCAGTAGTGGACCTAAGGCTAATGAATAAGGCAGAATCATTTGCATTTTGACAGAAACTGAAACTCTAAAATAATAAAATGGAATTTCTTAAATGAAGAATAAGGAGCCTATTTAAGACCATACAAAGCATAATGTAATTGACAAACTTATGTTGGTAAATGAGGTAAGCTAAGGCGAAGATCCATGCAGACATCCTCTTGTAGATCATTGTCAAAAAAAGTATCATTGATGTCAAGTTAATGTATTGTCCAATTTTGGAAAGAAACAACAATAATAAGAGTGCAAACAGTGGCCATATGGCAACTAGAGTAAATGTCTCCTCATAGTCAAGTCCATATTCTTGAGTCTAAAATTTTGGCAATAGCATGATCTTTATATCATTTAAAAGATCCATTAACATAAGTCATGATTTTATAAATCCACATATAACAAACGTAGACACCTAATTCTATCTGAGCCCTTTCTAAGCAAATAAAGTACAATTTGAAATGCTAGGTGAAATACACGCATCATTTCTAACATCATGGGACTTGATTAAAAGGCCAGATAATAATAAAAAATGAGTAATAAAGAGGGACTAGTGACGCAACACTAAGAAAGGAGAAATAAAGGTTTGAAATGTCTAAGGACCAAAATGAATAGTTGGAAACCTTTGAAATGTAAAAAATGTCATTTTTATGAAATCCACAAAGATTTATCGATACATTTCATTAATATATTGATTATTTCAGGACCTAGGAGTGTAGTTGTATTGATACAATTGTATATTGTATTGATACAGTTTCAAATGTATTGATACAATGTATATTGTATTCCTATCTTTTCGAATTTTTAAGGTTTTTTGGTTTTGGGAAGCACCGTATCGATACAAACACCAATGTATCGATATTGCATGGAATTTTTCTCTATAAACAAGCTTTTTCACCCTAGTTTTCTTATATTTCACCTTTCTAATGGCCGTAGATTACTTCATAACCATGAAAGATGTCTTTCACTAACATTTTTACATTAAAACATAACTAGGCTTAGGCCATTAAAGCTTAATTAAGCTTACATAGATGAGTTTAATGCTCTAATTATGCTTAGGAACCAAATGACATCTAGTTTGGCTGTTTCTTAACTATTTTGAGCTTCGTTCAGTTGAGATTCAAGGGGGTGCTATTTTAGATTAGAGTTAAAAGCCCTTTATTGCATGGAGCCCAGATATGGCCATTTGGACTAGAGGTTTCTTTTTAAAGGCATGCAACTAAGATTGTCCATTAAGCTTAGATAAAATCATACCCCATTTAGAAGGGTTTCAGGCCTTGAGTAGACCACCTAGCCATGTAGAAAGACTACTTACAAGCAAGCTTGGGGTGTTATAAAGATGTAGTGAAATTGCATGAGGATAAGATGATCAGCCAAAGTGGTGTTTTAAACACCTTAAGGATGTCCTTGGAGAGAGATTACAAAAGCTTTTAGCTGAGAAAACTAGAGAGGAAAAAAAAAACAAAGAAGGGGGATAGCTTTAAGTTTTTGCATAGGGTTGTCTTCTTTCATCTTTTACTTCCATTTTACATGTCTTCTTAATCTTTGATGAGAGCTTAATGATCCTAAGCCAAGCTTAAGTGATGATTTGTGCCAAGAAGTAAAAAAAAAGTTACGACTAAATTTTGAGCTATGATCTCAAAATGCCATATTTTGATTTCTTGGATGTTTTAGTTAAAAGTTCTTCAAAAACCAAGTTTCCATTAAGAAAGTTTGTCTTATAAATGTTTTATGTTGAATTTCTTAGTTTTATGTAAATTTTCATCATGCGTTCTTCCATATTTTTGGTTATGGCTTTACCTTTGTGTTATCTATATTTCATGCTGAGTATGATACATGCATTTTATGGTATCTTCATGCATTATTTTCATGATTTACATGTTCATGCATTTTTCTTGAATATATTGTAATTATGGCAACATTATCATGCATATTCATAAATCAATCTACGTTAATGTTAATTATGGTGTTTTAAAAGTAAAAATCATGTATGATGTGATGTTAGTAAGATTATTAGTGAAAAATGATATTTAGAGTTGAATTTAGAAGTGTTAAAACTTTTTAAGGACCCTTTTGCAATTAACCCATAAGATTTCTTGTGTGTTAGGGACCATTTTGCAATTTCTATGCCTTTTAATGTCATTTAGTCATGTTCCATGACTTAGGACCTTTTATGACATTTCATGCATTTTAATGTCATTTAGTCATTTTCATGACTTAGGGACTTTTAGGTCATTTCATGCATTTTAATGTCATTTAGGTCAATTTTCATGATCTAGGGACTTAAATGCAATTTTGTAAAATTTGATGTTATTAGGGTCATTTTCCAGGATCTAGGTGAATGATCTTGTGCTGCGCATCTAATGTTCGTTGTTCAAATTTGGTAATCGATTTGGTAATACAAATTTTATTAAAAATTGAAAATCAGAGATAAGTAGCTGAAAATGTAGAATAGCAGCAATGGATCATCTTAGAAGTACTTTGATCGACTTACCCATGCCAAGAAAGAAAGAAATTTGATTTCAGACCTCAATTCGAAAAAGTCCATCTTCTTGGATTAAAATAAATTTCCTTTCGATCTTGTACATCGAACCCAGTTGTCAGAAACCAAAGCTGTCCATACATCCAACCTCTATGGTAATCCACACAGATGACTCAAAAATCCTTCGTAAGCAAAAGACTCCTCTATGCCAAAGCCTGTGTTAACATATTAGGTTTTAGAAACTTTCCCCAAGCAATCTCTCTATGTCCAAAATCAAGAAAAAGGGTAAAAAAAATAATTTTTTACCAAAAATCAAAAGAGAATGGTACAAGAAAATGAATGTAGCCATAGTTCACTTTAGGGAATGTAGGAGCCTTAGGGTTTCATTTGTGTATTAGGAATGGCACAAAGTAAGGTTTAAATACCTAAGGTTGAGTTTGTGCATATTTACACCTTGGGCCCTTATTTTAAAACAATTAAAAAAACTCCCAAGTAATTTTTACTTTTTAGGCAATATAATCCCTGTCTCATTTTAATAACGTAGAGTCACCCTTATGTGTTTGAACCATTAGGCGTCCATCATAACAGCAATAAATATAAATTTATTTGGTTAATAATAATTACTACATTAGCAGAGCACTCAAGTGCGCTAGACTAACTACACATAGATCAATAAACTAGTCTAGGCACTTGTAATAACTACCAGGAGACTATGACAGTACTTTCAAGCACACCTTATCACGGTAATTAGATGTTTCCAAAAAAAACCCATCACTCAAAAATGACAAAAAGAACCTCAATCATCAAATCCTTAATTACTAAACTAATAATGACAAAAAACTTTGGAGTATTTATAGACCAATATTGGCATCTAGCAATGCATCATGGCCACTTGATATGCAAGAAGAGTCAAATTGGTTTTGACAAGCCCTTTTGTGTATAGTATTTTAGTGTAATTCAATCTTTTCATCATATATTGGGAATAAGCAAGAGTTGGGGTAGTGTCTACTTTTAACCTACTCATATTAGTATGCAACCCATATGTGCTAGCTCCATTGTCGATTTGCCTTGGCCAAGGTCTTTGAGTTAATACAAGCTAGGAACAATTGGGATATGTCCCCTTCTATCACATGGGGTGATGAATCCTCTCTGGACCACTCATTCACCTTTAGTATGCTTCATATCATGCCAAAAACCACCCTTACTTAGATGTCATCTATTGTGAACTCATTCTTGATGATCTTTAAGTATGATAATTCACATACAAGATGACCTGGTGTCATAAGTCAAAGGATCACTTACATTATTAACATATGAAATGTAGAAAAAATAAATTAGATGCATAGCGAAATTTAAAAAAATTTTAAAATTCGATCATATTAAATCGTGTTTTTAGACACTCTATTTTGTTAGAGTCAACATTAAAGTATCAGAAGTCATCATTTAAGGCACCATCGAGGTCATCCGAAGAAACATGGGTCAAGTTCTCACTATTCTCAGCTAAGGTAAAGAGTTTGGCTAAGGTAAAGAGTTTAGAGAATGAAAGATAAGAGAAAATATGTATATATATATGTCTTGATACAATGGTCTGAGGTATCAATACCAAGGCTCCATGTCATCCAAATTCCAATGTTTTTCTATTTGTATTGATACCAAGGATGTTTATATCGATACAGTGTTACGTCATAGCTAAAATGGTGATTTTTGGCCAATAAGTATTGATAGAAGAGTGCATGTATCGATACAACAAGCTGGGTATCGATACACCATGCTTTGTATCAATACAAAATTAAAAGTATCGATACATTTTAGGTCTTTGTTGCTTAATGTATCAATACAAAAGCTCAATGTATTGATACACAAGGCTATTGTAGCCTAATTTGAGACATTTTTCCTCCCTCCATACCATGACTTCAAAACTTGAATTTGGTCATGCCCCGAAAAGCATCCAATATTAGACATAGCTTCATGCAAATCATGTGGATTTGATTTTTAGGCTCTAAACATGGGATTAACACATTTTGGAAAAGCCCATTAAGCTTGGCATTAGTGCATTTCAAGAGAAAATCTAGTTTTGTGAAGGATAAACTTTAGACTACTCATCTGATCAGCTAATGTACGAATTTCTTTGCCTACAAGAATCAGGTTAACTAATCAAATGTTAAAGGGTTTCACCTTGGTACAATGAGTGACATATTATACATGCCAAAAGTCTTATATGCCTTCACTGCTAGGTCATCTTAGTGGCTAAAATTATCCACTATATAATCTAATCTTTATTCAATTGAAAAAAAGAAACAAAAACCCTTTTTGAACATTAGCCACCAAAAAAACCCTCAATCTCTTTCAAAATTCTATTCCTGTAGCTCTCTTTCCACTTTTCCAAAAACTTTTTTCAAACCTTTCATCTCTCTAATCTTTATCCTAAATAATATCTTTCATAGCCACTATAACCAAAAGCTTTTTCTTTTCATTCTTTTCTCGCTAATCGATAACAAAGAAAAGGAAGAGAGTGAGCTAGAAGTTATTAGAGTATTAGAATATAGTTAAGAGTCTAAGCTTCAATTAAGGCATATTTTTTATCTTAGCTTCTTCTTGATTTTTTGTTTTCCATCATTATCATCATCATCATCATCATTTTAGTGAACTTCCATGTTGCCATGACCTTACTAAGGTTTCCATGCATTATTATGGCTTTGCTTGTGGTAGCTTTAGGATTTTTATGACTTTCTTAATGCTTCAATGGTGTTTTCATGAACTAGAATGCCATATTTCTTGCTGCAATTAAAATAGCCTTTTCTTCTGCATTCTTACAAAGTTCTTAACTTGCTTATTTCAATGTGAATGCTTAGCCTAGCATATTTTGATCTTGACATACCTTAGGATTCATTTTCAGTATGATTTCTTTGATAAAGAATATGGATAGCTTGCTATTTTGAGTGGTTGTTCATGTTTAATATCTTTACTTAGTTTAGCTCATCATATGTTTGCTGAAATGCCTTTACGATGTTTGTAAAAATCTATTTTCAAAAGAAAACCTCGAGTTAAGTCTATGCTAAACTCAATCAATGGGGATTAGCATGGATTTAAGGTTTTCAATATATTGGTTCTCCAATCTTGGGGATATATCAAACATATATGTTTGGAATCATGGCCTCATTAGGCCAAATAAATGTTGTTTTAATCCAAACCCTCAAAAAATGTTTTCAAATATTTAATTTAAGTTTTGTTTCAAGCTTCCATTACCATTGGTGTGGATAGGGGATGGTTCGACAACCTACTCTAAAAGAGTTGGATTGGTCTTTTACTTCACTGCTATAGGCCTTGGTGATTGGACATTCGTATGTCTGACACCTTGACATGTGACCATAAAAGCCTTAATTTTAAGACAATTTTAGTACTGGCATCATAATGATCCTTATTTCAGATTCCCTTTAAAATGATAGCTTGTTGTTACAACATGGCCCAGGTACAAATCCTAACCAAGTCTTGACTTAAAAGGCCATTGTTCTTATACTTATTGATATATCGCTATTTTATATTCTTTTATTTCTATGGACCATATCATTATTAATATTTTCTCATCTTCAGGAATTAGGTTGTCTAGATGAATCGCTCACTTGACTTAACCCTAAATAGTCATTACAAAATGACTATTTATTTGGAGTCTCCACCAATCTATTTGGGCTAGATGAGATTGGTCACCTACAGGAGTTCATATTTTAAGGGTTATGAAACCCTAAAAAACTAACCACAAGGTCCACGATCATACCATAATCATACAGAATGGTTTGGGAGTCAGCTAACTATGTCAAATAAGGATCTACCCTCTCATGATGGTAAAAAATCAGCACCTTATTAATCATGTGTTAACTTAATCTGGTTTCAACATATGACATTTAATTATAATTCCCAAAATGATATTTTATGAAATCAATTTATTATTCCATGTTGAGAAAATTAGGTTTTGGATATTTTGAAAGTCAAAATCTTTTACGTACCTTACCAGAGGACCAGTGGAACTTGAAAGTTTTTATCCTTCTCTTTTGTACTCCACCAGAAAACTAAAGGAACATAAAAGGTTTTAAAAATCAAAATATCTTTTGCACCCTGTTGAAGGGCCGGAGGAATGTGAAAGTTTTATTTTTCCAAAATTTATAAAAATCTTGATTTTCCTTTTGAAAAGGATATCCCATTATTAAAATGAATTATAGAACCTCTCTCATATTCTAGGAGAAATTCCACATCTTATTCTAATTTGGAGACATTGCCTTAATTTCCTAAAAAATTTTGATTTTATTAAAAATATTTATATAGCATCCTAAGACTTGGAACAAACCTATCCGTAATGTGTACCTTTGACATGAAAGTATCTTAGTAATCACATAGGAGTTGGTTATAATGCAAAATTACCAAAAATGCCTATGAGGTATACCTTTGACATGAAAGTATCCTAGTAACCCTAAAGGACTCAAAAATGATCATAGGAGGGTGAACCTATCCTAAACACATATTTGGCATAAAAGCATCCCAGTGACTACATCAGACTTGGTTCTAAAGAAATTACCAAAAAGCCTCTAAGGTATACCTTCAACATGAAAGTATCTTGGTAACCCTAAAGGATACAAAAATGATCATGGGAGGATGAACTTATCCTAAACACACACCTTTGGTACAAAAGCATCTCGATAACTACGTTGGCCTCAATTCTAGTGAAATTACAAAAATACCCTTAGTATGTACCTTTAACATAAAAGTATCTCAGTAAACATAATGGACACAAAAATGGTCATGGAAGGATGAACCTATCCTAAACACACACCTTTGGCATAAAAACATCCTGGTGGCTATTGGACTCAATTCTAGAGGAATTACTAAAATGCCTCTAGGGTAGACCTTTGACATAAAAGTATCCTAATAACCCTAAAAGACACAAAAGTTGTATGTAATGACTCATTTACCCTAAATGGATAATTTAGATGACAAATATAACCTAAAAAGCAAAAATTGCTAGTGTGTCGCTAAATTTCTCAAAATTACATACCAAATTGGCTAAAAATGCTAAAATGTTTTTTAAATGCTTAAAATACCCTAAATGGGTAATTTAGATTTTAAAGTGACCTAAAATGCAAAAATGCAATTAAGTCCCTAAATTTTTAAAATTGCATTTTATACCCTAACAGAGAATGGAAAGAATACAAAATGTTTTAATTTTTTCAACACCCCATCGGAAGACCAATGGAATGCTAACAATATTCTAAAACATTCTAAATGGATGATTTATATTAAAGATGACAATTTTGACCAAAAATGCTAGATTTTATTAACGGTCCCTAAACGTTTATAAATTTACAAATTGGTCCCTATACAATTAAAACACAAAATTAAACATCAAATATACCACAAAAATCATGGAGATCATATCAAATGACATAAGATCAATTTGGCCAAATATGTAATGTCTAAAAATAAGTTTTTTTTTTTCAATTTGATCCCTATATTCCTAAAATTAGAAAATAGCATCAAAACATCAAAAACTTCATCAAACTAGTCATGCATGATTCTGCCAACAAAGGGAAATACCTATCCAAGGCCTTTAAATTTTAGGGAAAATTAGTTTTTAGTCCCTATAACTTCCAAGAAAATCACAAAATAATACAAATATAGTAAAACAACAACAAAAATTAAATCCAAAACCTCCATGAGTTTCGGCCTCCACCAAAAAAATGTTCATAAAAAATTTTCCAATACAATAATTATATTTCTTATTTCTACCAAACTCAAATCAACATGATCTTGTGTGAAATCAAGAAAAATAAGCAAATGAACATGTTTTACCAACATATTAACCTGAAAAATGCCAAGGAAAATAATATCAACATGAATATTTACATATAAAAAAAACCAAAATCATATCACAAAAGTTAACATCATATCAACAAACAACATATCTCATGAAGAAAATCAAGCTATTATTAAGAAAAATTAAATATAACAACTAACTCAAAGAAAATTGTTCATTACCATCTTGGATTGCCTTTCAACATGAATAAAATTCCTGAGCTCAAGCAAGATTTTGGCTCACAGAAAAAAAAAAGAAAGTTGAATGAAATAAGCAAAAACTAAGGAATTTCTTAAGTATTTATACTTAAAAGTAAAGAAAATGGAGGAAAACTTGATTTTTCTTAAGTCTTTTCTGGTGTTTTT
The DNA here is from genome assembly GCA_038382065.1 of Adansonia grandidieri. Lineage (NCBI taxonomy): Eukaryota > Viridiplantae > Streptophyta > Magnoliopsida > Malvales > Malvaceae > Adansonia > Adansonia grandidieri. Next base: position 3,144 of record JBBYHK010476816.1, on the reverse strand, counting down.
ACTCGGAAAACCATTCCTCCTTTCATGAAAGCTATTTCCCACACTTATAAAGGGGAAAGGGTCAGCCTAGCTTGGCTGAAATCAGCTTGGCCAAATCTTTCTTTTATTTTTTGCCTTTTTTTTTTTAATTTTGATTGATTTTCATGAAAATTCCATTAAACAGATGTATACTAATATCATATCATAATATTTCATCATGATTATCTAGATAATATCACTAACGGGCGATTAAAAACCAACTAAATTGGTTAGGAAAAAGTTAGAAATCAATTAGACTAGTTTCCATGAAACCAGTAGAAAAAAATCCATAATTAAAATAAAATTAAAATTATAACAATAAGTATAAAAAGTGAAAATTAAAATTAGTAATCATAAACAAAATTTTAGAAATGAAATAATAAAAAAAATCTTGATTGGAAATCCAAAACTCATAAATATTATATGAGAATAATCTTTATAGAGAAAAATTAATATGTATAAAAAAATTCAAAGCTTATAAAATAAAATAAATTTTTCAAAATTGATTTAATATGAGTTTAATAAAAATATTTGATGAATTTTGAAAATTTTAAAATTAAAAAAAATCTTACTGAAAAGTTACGAAGTAGAAAACTTTGTATATTAGAAATGAGAAAAATTCTAAAAATATGTTCAAATTTTATAAAATGAAATGGGATTTTTCAAAACTGACTTTATGGTAATTTAATGGGGATATTTAAAGAATTTTGAAGTTTAAAACTTGAGAAAA
>JBBYHK010476805.1:0-14055 GCA_038382065.1 Adansonia grandidieri | reverse complement strand
CCAAAATTTATACCATGGGGATTCAAACCTCGGCTTCAAACGAAAAAAACTTTATCAAGTGAGTTAATATTTAATTTTAAAATAATATGCTACTAAAATTAAATTATATTGATTATAATAAAATATAATAATAATTTAAAAATATTTTGTCCAAAATAAAATAAAATGATAATAATAATGCTAAAACCTTTAACTTTTAAAAATATAAATATTTTTATAAAATAATATTGATGACTTAATTAGTTTATTTAGAAATCACTCTAATGATAAGATTTATTTTTATTTTAACTTTTACAAAATGACCTTGTAATAAAGTTATGTACTTTTGTTAATTAAAATAAATATTAAAAATAAAAAATTTTAGTATAACATAAATATACTTATCATATAAACATAATATGATGTAATTTATTGTATATATAATATTTATATATAATTGCAAACATATTGTACATGATATAATATATATTAATTATAATAATGTAGATTGTACATATCATTATCAAATGAACTTATATACTGTCATATAAAATATCATATTTAAAAGTTATATAAATATGTATAATTATGATATGATAAATACTTATATGACTTATATAAATGGTTTTCTTTTCCTTTTTCTTTTCAATTTTCTTATTCCATCATTATAGTTTTCCTTTTGAACTCGTTTTTTTTTTTTTTTTTCCACCAACAAACCTATAGACTCAAGAATCTTTAAAAGAAACTTAATCTAAGGCATCAGTTGTTTCTTTAAGTGGGTGCTGCACTCCAAGGTCTCACCTCTTTCTTAATTGATCCCTCTTAGGTTTCTATCTTAACATTCAATAGCTCTTTGACTAGCAGTCTACCTCCACACTATCAACAATATGTTAAGATTAAATCTTAAATTCTTATTTTTTCCTTCATTGTCATCTTTAGCAATGTTCATATCCTCCGCTCATATCTATCTTAAGAACCAACTCTTTTTTGCTATAATAATGTTCGAAAGACACAAGGAGTCCGTAGGAGACACCATACTTACCAGACCTATTATGGTATTTTTATCTTGATTTTGGTCATTTTTTATTGCAACATTTGTATTAATTTTTTCTTATTGATTTGGATTTTGAAGATTGTGAATTTTTCATATGATGATTAATAGTATTTTGGTGGTGGCTAGAAAATAAATTTTTGTTTATTTTTTTGTTTCAATCATAAGCTTCTTTTTACATTATTATTTATGTGTAGTAGAATACTTGCTAAATAAACATCTATCAATATTTATGCTTGTTAAGGCTATTTAATCCCTTTAAAACTTATTCATTTTGTGTCTTTTCATATATAATGTTTAATTATGAATTTTTAGGTATGTCTTGTAACTCACAATAAAATCGCATTAGTCCAACTCCAATTTCTCAAGTAGTTGTGAAAAGTTTATTTTATTCCTTTTTTATTTCTAGTTCATGATAAATACTTATGGTTATTGTGAAGGGAAATGAAAATGTCAATATTAAAGGAGATATTGCTCTAAAAAAATAACTTTTAAATAAGGTGAGGTAGAGGATAAAAGTTGAAGTTATTAATTATATAAAAAGGTAGAGAAAGAAGATATTACTTATTTGACAAGAATTTACAATAGTGAAACTTGCTAATAGGATTGAAAAGGTAAATTATAATTATTGCAAGATTAAATTTACCTTAAAGATGGTACAACTACACAATACAAAAAAGATTAGGTTGTTGTATGAAACGTCAAGGCATTATTTATCTATAGTCTGTGACACTTAGACATGATAGTGTAAGTTGTATTTGGGCTTGGAAGTATGATCAAGCAAAAATATGATAGGTTGTTTCTTACATGATGATGGTTCATGAATTCATATTTGCTTTTATTGAATATGATTTTTTTTCTTTTTTTCATATTATTGTTGAAGCTTACAAGTCCTTCCTATAAAAGGAGCTCTTATGCAATAGTCAAAATTGATGTACGACAAGTTACGAGGTTGAGAATAAGATGTTAAATGAGTTGCTAAAAATAGTTGATAGAATTAGTATTACAATTGATATGTGGAAGTTAGGTCAAAAGATTCAATACATGGTGTTGATTGCTCATTTGTGGACTCAATTTAAAAATTGCGAAAAAGAGTTCCAAATTTTATTGACGTGCTTCTCCTTATAGTATACTTGTCATTTATTATAAATTGTACAAATGTTTGCAATATGAGGTATTAAAGGAAACGTGTGCTCAAATACTATGGACAATGCATCTTAAAATGATTTAGCTATAAGGATATAATATTGAAAGATAATATTTCTTTCTATAAAAAGCTTTCTTTAAATGGAGAATTGTTTCATGTCCATTGTTGGAAGCATGATGGTCTACGATTCAAGATGTAATTGAAATCGTAAGGGAAAGTGTGAAACACATCTTAACATTAACTTAGCGTTTGATTATGTTCAGTAATGTCATCAAACAATATCAATTGCCTAATTAGAGATTGATTTTAAGTTGTTGTATGCGACCAAATGAAACATATGCTATGTTGTCATGTGCATTGGAGTGCAACTAGGAATTTCCATGATATCAATAAATATATACACTTTACAAACATTTTTTAAGTGATGAGAATTTGGTGAAAGTTCATGAAGTTTTGTTCATTATGAAACCTTTTTTATAAATATTAGGTTTTGAGTATACAATATCAAATTTATTTATCTTGAGCTTTGAAATATAAAAGAATTGTCAGATGAGATATCTACGAGTTGAAGAACCTTGTATGAAACAAATGGCTAGTAAAATACAGAGAAATTTTATCAATATTAGGGTTTATGTAATTTGTTGATCACCATTGTTGATGTAATAGAACTTCTGTGCTCTAAAATGGAAAACAAAACTGAACAACTCTCATGTTTTCCTTTTACTGGTTATATATTTAAAATTTTATAAAAATTTTCATCTAATCAATATCTTATACAAAGTAGAAGTTAAAAAGAGATATCTATGTTGAATGCTAAAGTAAATTGAATTGAAAGTATTTAATCTCAAATTTTTAAAGTAAATATATTTAAATTCTTAGGGTTCGTTTGTTTTACTCAAATTAGCTTTTGAAAAATATTTATTTAGAAAATGTGAAGATTTTCTGAAAAAAAAAAGATTTTCTGATTTTTAGATGACTTAGTGAAAAATATTTTTTGTTGTTTGGTTATTTTCAGGAAAATCTACATTTTTCATACAGCAATGTTCACATAAATATTAAATCATTCATTATTAAAATATTAAAACTATTTATTTTTAAAATATTAATATTTCAAATCATAATATTTAATACTAAAATATTATATTAATATTAAATATTTAAAATAATTTAAAAATTAATATTTAAAATATTATAAGAATTATTAAATATTATTTATATAAATATAATTATTATTAAAATATTATCTTACAATTTTCAAATAGTAATATTGATATATCTATTAAAATATTTAAAACTATTTATCATATTAATTTTAATATTAAAATCATATTAATAATAATATTTAATAATAAAATATTATATACTTAAAATAATATTATTTATTATTAAAAATTATTTATAATAATTTTAAAAATATTTAAAATATAAAAATAATTATTAAAATGTTATTTCTATTAATATTTCTATAACTATTAAAATATTAATTTTTTATGTTAAAAATCTATTATTAAATACTTATAAAGTATAATTTATATAAATTTATTATTAAAATAGTCATATAAAAACATTTTTCAACAAAGTATTAAAATAATATTTTAAATTCAAAATATTGATAAGGTTACGATTTATTATTAAAATAATGATATTATTTTATTATATAATATTTTATTAAAATAAAAAATTATATTACTAATCTATTATTAAAAATAATAATATATTATTAAAATATAATTATTTATGTTTAATAATATTCAAAATATAAATATGTAAAATCATATTATTAAAATAAATTTATATTAATATTTTTATATTTTTGTATTCAATATTAAATATTTTATTATTAATAATAATATTTGACTAGAGTTAAGTTAAGTTTCAATATAAAAATTATGTTACTTAATAGAAAACCCTTTTTCCATAAAATATCTTTCGCTTTTGAAAAGAGGAAGACATTTTCCAAGAAAAAGGCTTTATTTTCGATTGACCAAGCTATTTTTCACAAAACAAACACCGGAAGATGCGAAAAATATTTTTTGAAAGTCACTTTTCTAGAAACAAACGGACCCTTAATTTTTCTCGTTAGGTTTTTTTGGCAATTTTATTTTATTCTATTTTTGGTGAAATAGAATTCTTGTATGATATTTTGAAGTTTAGTGGATAAACGTCTCTAGCTCTGTAAGGCAGCAACCATGGAGAGGCAGTGGTCCTTTGTTGTGTTCGTTTCCTTAGGAGGATGATTTGTGATTCAAATTTGTTGGACTTTACAATAGAAGATTTGGTCATTGGATGCTCCTTCATCTAGGGTTTCGTAATTTGATTTTTATTGCGAAATATTTTAATTAAGAACTTTATGACTGTTACTATTTAACTTTAGATTTTGGACTTTTAGTTATGTAAGTTTTATTAAAACTAGTGGTTCATTTTAATGAATAGTTTACTTATTTAAATTTATTTAGATATTTTTGTTTGTTGATTACGAACATGTTTTTAACCATTCATAAACTTATTCAATTTTATTTTATGGACATATTTATTTTTAATATTGCACATAATTTAATTTAAATGAACAGAACTCAAATATTTGATTTTATGTTCTTAAACATATTTGTTTAATATTTATGAATAAATTTATTTAATTTAAACAAGTATAACTCGACCTACTAAAAATCCATAAATGCCTAACAAATACGAATTAATTTTAAACAAGTTAAAAAATAAACAAACAAATATAAAAAAATTCAAAATTATTTATCGAAGCTCAGCTCGACTCAATTATTACCTATTTTTCAACTAAAATCATGTGGTGTGGTGTAAAAATTGTTCAATGATTACATAAAAAAATAACCCTAATATATAATCAAGTTAATTTATGAGGGAACCTATGTACCAAAAAAAAATTAATTTTTTTGTGAGGAAAATTTCTCTGATTTTATTTTATTTTTATTAAAAAAATTAGTCTCAAAAAAGGAAAAAAAAAAAGAAAAAAAAAGGGGAGATTCTAATTTTGCTTTTCAAAGATATGTGGTCCCTTGTTCAAGTTGCCATTGCTATTTAGTCCCAAACTGATGACTCGTGAACTCAGCACTCAACGACGTGAGTAATTTTTCTTTTTCTTGCTCCTTTTTTTTCTATTTTAATTGAAAATTATTATCCCTTTCTTTTTCTTTTTTGGTAATATTTCCTTTTACAGCGTTGATAATTTTTTGCAGCATAAAACCATCGTCTTCTATTATTATTATTATTATTATTATTATTATTGGCCAGACATGCGTATCAATAATTATTTGTCTACAAATTGAGTGAGGTTGGTGAGATTTTTACTTGATTGAAATTCGATTTCCAAAATCCAAATCGATCACTCCATCTGCTGTCCTTAAATAGAGCTTGTCTTTAATAAAAGTTTACCTTTTTTTTTTTTAATATTACAAATAAAATTAAAAAAATTATTATATATTAAATTTTTATTTTTAATTTATTATTAAAAATTATTTTAATTTTAATTTTTAATTAATTTTTTAATTTTTAATTTATTATTAAAGATATGTATCACCTTTTAATTTCATTTGAATAATTCAAAATTTTACGGACAATTAATGAAATAATTGCCCTTTTAGAAAATTTGAAAGAGTCTTTTTCCTGTTTTAATTTAATGCTGATAAAAAGATTCATGTTAGTCTATTGGAAACCTGGAATTTGGTCTAGTTTTAAAATTATATCTGATAGATTTGGATTGATTTTCAACTTCTATAATTTATAATTTCTTTTTTTTGTCATTCCAAAATCATTATCTACTTTATAAAAAAAAATTAATATAAATATATATATTTTAAGATTTACAAGCAGCTAAACATTATTGGTTACAAAAAAGGGTTTTGTTTCTTTTTTTTTTAATTTGGGATAAATATTGATTTTACAAAACTGAATTAGATTTGCATGACAAATTTGTGAAACTAATATAGTGATCTTCTTTATTCATCATCACGGGCTGCGTATCCTATACCAAAAACTCAACCATATTCGATGAGTGATAATTAGATTGCTACCAACTTTCTTTCTACCCTTTATTCCTTTCTTAGGTCTTTAAATAAAAAATAATAATTTTACTTAAAATTGCTAATACACTTTAATTGAATTTTTATTTTGATTTTCGATAGATCATGACCAAATAAAAGGGTCTCTACTTTCTCACTTAGCTATGAGCCAGTTCAAGTCATAACTTGAAAAATCCTTTTTTTTGTCCAAATTCGAATCAGATCAGGTTTTGAATTGAAGTAACAATTTATTTTACTATTTAAATAATAATAAGAAACTATTTTTATAACTAAATTTAAATAATTTTTATTATTAAATAATAATTCTATTGGTACATGCCCTAGAGTCAATCAGATTGGATGAGGCATATAATAGTTAATAAAGCAAACTAATCACTTAAATTAGTGATTCAAGATTTCTTTTATGTTAGTGGTGTGATTGACAATCATGTGAATACTAATTGGATGAAGTCCATGAAACATAATGGCCTTGCAAAGTTAGAAATAAGTTACAACGATGAGATCCTTATGCATCAAGGCCATGTTTCTAAAATTGTTCCTTGTCATTTTATTGTTAAAACAGGGTATTGACAATGCACAAAAACTAGCATATGCTAAGCCTTCATGCATTTGATGCATGCAACTCTTTAATTCCATAGAAGTTGAAATATAGAGATACTTGGGGTAACTATGGGTGCTTGTTTTGAGGAAACAGATTCACTGAACATGGCTTATATGAGAACTCCATTTGGTATAAGTCATTCAAGTGTCTATTGAATATGTTTTCATGTGCCAATCGTGTATATTAGTCTTCAGACTTGTAATACCAAGTCATCCTGTCTGAGAAGTGTCATACTTTAATTTATCTAAAACATGTCCACAATGGATAGATACTTAAAGTAGGGTATGTTGGGTATGACGTGAATTATATAGTGGATGAATAAGTGATCTAGAGAGGATTCACCACTTTGAGTGACATTGGAGACATATCTCATATGTTATTAGCTTTGGTTAACTTGATAAAGTCGTTAGCTAACGCATGATGAATTTAGGAGAAATTGTTTTTCTAAATTCATGAGGTTAACAGAAAGCTACAGGAACTAATACGCATTGATACATGAGTAGACACTGCACCATGCTCATGGTCTTTTCAGGATATTTGGTAAAAGGATCGAAGTAGACTGAGAGGTTGGATATTGAAAAGTTTCTTAAGAGGTCATATTGACTCTTTCTGCATATCGGCTGACCATGTTGCCTTGCTAGAGGTCAATATTGGTCTATAAATATAAATACACTCAATTGGGTAATTAAATTTATTACCGTTATGATGGAAGCCTAATGGGTCACACACAATAAGATGATCTATTAAATTAAAGCCGAGATTTAATTAAATACAACTTAATTAAATAAAATGTATAATGAGGAAAACTTAATTGAATTAGTTTAATTAAAAATAATTTAAGACAAATTATATCTATGAAATCTAATTAGAGATGTCTTAATATGGCAATGAAGATAAGAATGTCTTATCAAAATAATGCCTATTGTAGACATTGTTTAGGGATTTTACTAAAAAAAGCCAGATAATTGTATTTGAAAAATTAAATAATTATTTGATAATTATTTAATTAATTATTTAATGTTATTTACATGAATTAAAATTGTTTTACTTGGGTTACAAATTATGAATTAAATTATTTAACATGTAAATTAAGAGGTTGGGTTAAAAGTCTTAATGATCACGTTAATGAAGTTCAATTGTAAACTGTCTAAGTTAGGCTTGCTAATAAGCTTGGCGCATGGAATAGCTATTGGGCTAAATTATTAATAAGTTACTATTTGGATCCAATTGTGGATAAGTTAATTAAAATAGTTTTAATTAAGTTTCAAGAAATACTTTAAAGTAGTGCTACCTTTTGGGTATGTCAATATTGGGCTCAGTTGACCAAATAGTCAAGCCTAACCTAGCCTAGGGTTGATTTAAATACGTTATTAAAGCTTTTTTGGTTGATAAGAAGCATTAAGAAAACCCTAGGCACCAACCAAAGACTTCTTTAAGGGGTTTGGCATAATACCTATGCTTTCTTAAGCTCTTTTTGAATTTTCAAGGTTTTTCTAAGTGTTTTTGAATTGTTCTTGACACAACAAAAATAGAAAAATAGTTTTCTAACATTAAGAGATTTGTTTTTAACAAAAGTTGTGAAATGGGTCAAATTTAGAAATCCTTGCTTTTCTAAGCCTCTTTTGTGTCAACTAGTATTCTAAGTGATCTCAAAGTATTTTTGATCACTATGAAGGTACAAAATCAGTTCTCTATCTTAATGGAATCAATTGGAATTAAAAATTGTAATTTTTTGATCCATTTATTAGCATTTGCAAAAAACAACTCATTTTTTACGAAGCTGTTCTTTCCCCTTTTTGGTGTAATAGGTAAGGTAATCATTCTTAGATCACATCATATTTGTACCTATTGGGAAGATACCTTTTGGTTAAGGCTTGAGAAGCCTTCTGGCTAGCACTAAAGAAACATTAAACCTCATGAAGGCTCCAATAGGCATCTCTATGGATCACCATTAGAGGAAAGACACTTGGATTGCTTTTAGCCTCAAGAAGAGATCGTAAAAATCAACTTATATTGCATTCGTGCAAGGATCGTCATGCTTAGAGTTACAAGCCTCTAAGCAGGTATGATTTCTAAGAGATCTATGTTTTTAAATTGCAGTCTGATCACATGTACATCTCTTCTTAAAGATCCTAAGAAAATACGAGTGTTTTTTTGTTTAATTCAATTGTGTATGTTTAATTCTGATTAAATCTTTATATTTATATTAATATGCCCAGATTTTCCCTTTCCAATTCAAGCCAGACCAAATTACTAAAATGCTTGTTCAAAGTTTGATCAATATCAATTATCCAATCCACAAATAGATTTACTTGTTGCCATACCATTAATTTGGATTTTTCTTCAGATAAAAAAAGTGTGGGTTTAGATTTTTAAGCAAAAATTTTGTGTTTGAATTAATAAATGGGTGTATAGTTAGTGTATTAAGTGTATACGGAACATATTATTTATATTTAAACTTAAAAAAATAATTCTAGCTAGTTTTAAACTCATGGTTTGCAGGGTATATAATCCAATGAAAATAATTTTTCATAATGCATAAAAATAATTAGATTGATATTATTTACTAATATTTTATAGTTTTTTAAAACTGTAGAAATCTTCTACAATTTTTTTAAGCACAAAGCTATAACCAAATTTACAATAATTTAAAAAAAAATCTTGGTTCTTTAATCTATTTAAATTCGATAAAGATATGTAATTATTCAAGAAGTGATATAATTAAACTCTTAAAAGAATCACATACTGCCTTTTTTAAAATAAAAAATTGAAATCAATAGAATTGATTATGATAAGTATAAATGAAGGATTTTATCTATTTTAAATTTTTTTTGTATTTATCTTTCTTATATATTACTCATTAAATCATAGTAGATAATAATTATATAACAATAATTTAAATAATAATATATAAATAATAAGTAAGATATAATATAATAATAGATATAACAATAAAATAAATGATATAGAAATATAGATTTATATATCAAAATATATTAATAACATTAATAACAGCTTATATAAACTTGGGTAGAATATATTGTTGGTTTTCAATGGAAGATACAATATTCTAAAAAAAAAATAAAGAAAAGAAGTTGGTATTCAAAGAAAAAAATATGTAAACACTGGTCTACATCTAAAGAAATTAAAATCAGTAGTAATATTCATTAATATATTATCAATCAGTGTGTTTCAATATCTACAAACTATAGATGAAGCCAATATATGAAAATTTCATTGGTATGTACTTCCACTAAAACTTCATCCTCTTTTTTATTATTAATAACAAGCATTAATGTAAATAAATTTATTGTCAGATTCGAGACTTTGGGAGTCATTGACAAAACCATATGCTATATATATATATATATATATATTAATTAATTATTCATAATTTTGGTATTTGCAAAAATATAAAAAGTTAATGAAAGGATTCAAAGTATTTAATTATATCTCGTTTTGTTCACTTCCTTTGACAGTCATTAAAAAAAAATTAACAATGCTTGCAACCACAAAAAATGAAGTACTTTTTTTTTTTACCGAAAGAATGCTTTTATTCAATAAAAAACAAAATTCTGGAATTCAAAGTAAAAAAATTAAGAAGAAATGTATAAATAAAAAATAATTATATAATACATTGACGGTGAATTTTTTTGACTCTACAAATGGAGTTAAGAGACTTTCATATATTTTATTTATTTATTTTTTAAATATATAGTAAGAATATATGGTAATTTTTTAATCTTACTTATAAAATTAAAAAACTCCACTATAAGTGTACCTGATAATAATCCGTAAATGAATAGAGTATAAAGAGGTAAAAAAATCGAACAAAAGAGAATAATACCAATTATTAAAACATCTATGAAAACAAAAGAAATAGCATCAAACTTGTTGATCAATATATTGTAATTTTAGTAGTGGATAGTGATCGAAAAATTAAATGGAACTGTCATAAAAAGGTTAATAGAATTGCCTACACAAAGTTTAACCTAATCACATCTAAACTGATAGAAAGGTTTTTTTTGAGAGTAGCCTCCCTATTTATAATAAGAATTAGAGAGATTTCTATAAACTTAATAATCAATGCAAAGTAATTATAACGAGTTATTAATTATTTAATTATATAACATTTTTACTTTGGAAACTCAACATTTCATATTTTATAAAATTCTTTTGAAGTAAATTATGATTGAAAATGTGTGTTATTGCTAATACTTGTGAATGAATTATCGAAAATATGTCTACAATTAATTAAGCTTTTATTTTTGGCTTTTAATATTTGGATTTATTTGAGAGTTGAATTGCAAGATGCGAGCAAGGATATTGGGTATTATGTGAGGAAACATACCTAACTAATTTAGTCAAAATATTATTTATTAAATTAAAGAAAGTGTATTAAATCAAATAAAATTTATTAATTAAAGGACATGTAACATTTATTTAAGACATTCCACATGTTAAACAGTTAGGCTATCCACGTTTATAAAAGATACAATATGACAAGATTCAATTTCCAACAATCAAATAATAATAATAATAATCATAATAATAATAATAATAATGATAATAATTTTGAATTATATTATTATATTTTTATAATGAACATCTTTTAAGTTTTGGATGTCTGTACTAATTATAAAAGAGCTGGTTGAGTTTGATGTTGACATCAATTTAATTGATGAATTTATTTAAAATTTAATCAAAATAAAACTGTTAATAAATGTGACAAAATAAACTCGAACTCGAACTCGAATCCGAACCCGAACCCAAATACCTGCTCGAAAAACTTAAGTCTGAACTTAATCAAGCGAAAAATTAAAAACTTGAATGTGAAAAAACCTAAACCTAAATTTAATACTAAAAATAAGAATAATCAAATTATAATTAAATAATATTTTATAAAGTAAAAACTTTAATTATAAATTTTACTAATTTTTTAATAATAAAATTTTTAACAAATTGATTTTACATGACAAATTAATTTTGTATCATTTTAGTGTTAACAAATATTAATTTTAATATATAAATATAATTAATTTTTTTATAAGTTTATTTAAAAAATTAGTATTTTTTATCACTAATCAGTAGTGTTACATGTGAATTTCAGTTATTTCATAAATTTTTAAACATATAATTTTATATTTTAGAAACAAATAAAATTAATAAAATGTTCATCAATGAATTTCGTATTAGCATATAACATTTGTTTCAAGTGCAAATTATATCAAATTAATATAAAATTTATCTTTTTAGTGTCATGTAGAATTAAAACTATTAAAACAAAGAAATTTAATGTAAGGTTTAACTCTTCTTTATTAATAACATAAATTTATTTACTTTTTGCCATTAATGAAAATTGGGTTTTTAAAATTAAAGAAAGTTAATGCAAACCTTAATTCTTTTTTATTTATTATAAAATAAACTTATTTAACAAAAGTAAACTAAAATGATTAATTATAAATTTGATATATAAATCTTATTAGTAGTAAAAAATTTTACAATTGTGATTTAAAATTTGAGTAAGTAAATTTATTTATTTATTAAAGTTAATGAAAAAATTAAACCCTTGAAAATAAAGTAATTTAATGCCAACTTTAATTAATTATTATAAAATAAATTTATTTAACAAATTTTTAATGAAACTAAAGTTCTTACTTATAAATTGGATAAATCTTATTAATAGGAGAACATTTAGTTTTAATAAAAAATTTTGTTTCAAGTTAAGATTTGATCATCATATTAAAAAATTATGCAATAATCAAGTAGCGATACTTTCCTCTGTAAATGTCTTCCCAACTCTTAAATCATAATCTTATGCTTTTATTTTTTCTTTAAATATAATTATTTATCTATTTTGATTTAATTATTAGCATTTACAATTATATTTATATGTATGGATAATATAAATTATAATGTATTTATATATCAAAATTTGAATTCATCAAATCAATTATTTTAAATATTAGTACCATTAACTTATAATATATCATATTTTTATAATAAATTATTTAACAAATTAATTTTATATCTTTTTTATGCTAACAAATATTGGTTTAAATATATAAATATAATTAAAGATATCTTATTATAACAAAAGCTTATTTTAAAATAATAATGAATTAATAATTTATCTTTTAGATGTAAATATTTAAATTACAAAAAAATTATTATATCAAATAATAAAATAAAATGATGTAAAAGATAATCGAACCCAAACCAAACCTAAACTCGAGCCTCAAATAGTTTAAACCCGAAATAACTTAAACCCAAAATAACCTGAACTCGAAATAATTTGAACCTAAAATAGCCATAACTTGAAATAACCTAAACTTAAAAAAATTCAAACTCGAAATGACCAGACTTGAACTTGCCCGATTACTATCTGTAAATACTAATATTAGTTATGTGATTTTATATTTGAAAAAACTAACAACATATAAAAAAAACTACCCATTTTATTTCTAATAAGAAGTTAGCTCCATTTATCACAAACTATCAAATTTAATTTCTTTTCCAATTTAATTATTTCTAATAAACTATCCATTTATTATAAACTATCAAATTTAATTTTTTTATTTATTATATTTCTTCACCGTTCATGTTTTTAGTTTATTATCAAAGTCTTTTAAATTTTAATTTACGTATTATTAGGGTGATATTTACTGTGGATGAACATTAGTTCTTACAAATATACACGAATATTAAAACTCTCTTTAGACAAGTCAAGTTAATTTGGGATTTTTTAATAACTTAAAGACATAAAGCCAACTTCTCCAAAATAATAATAATAATAATAATAATAATAATAATAATAATAAAAATAAAAAATCCAACTAGGCTGGCAGGCTTTGTGAATTTGTGGAGAAATAAATCCCTGGGCTTCTTCCAAAAAAAAAAAAAAAAATTCACTCGATATCTTTTGGCCATTATCCCTTGAGTTTAGAAAGGTAGGAACGATATATCTTTTTTACCCCGTCTTCATCTCACTATAAACAAGTCAGGTTTTATTAGTGCATCCTACTTAATTTCTTAAATGGATATTATCATTTAATAGACTTTGGCATACTTTGTAGGTAAGTGAAATACTAAAAATTTAATTTGTTAATATTGGAAAATATAAATAATTCAAATTTTAAATAAAAAATTAGAAAGTAACTTAAACTTGCACATACAATTTTTTAATAATAAATAAAGTAAAAGTGTTGGTTTAAAAATGAGTGAA
>JBBYHK010476794.1:0-10207 GCA_038382065.1 Adansonia grandidieri | reverse complement strand
AACTTCTTTGATTTTTTTCAAGTATTTTAAAGGTAAAGTAAATAAAAAATTTATTTTGAACCCAGTAATCTATATATTAATTTTGGTTTTAATATAAAATTGTTGGCTTCATTCTTGATTATATATATACTTGTCTAAAGCCGACTTACAATTTGAATCTTAAATTTTATCTAATTATATCCATATTTGTAAACTAGTAACTTAAAATCCATTTTAACTTGTCCTTATTTTTTTCTAAAAAAAATTTTATTTTTTATTTCATCTTTAATAATTTATATTTTTATTAAGTTTTAAAATATTGATAATATATTTTTAATGTTTATACTATATTACTATATATATTCGAGCTTTTTTTATATAGATCACATAATATATAAAAATAAATTTAATTTAATATATTATATAATTGAAAAAAAATTAAACTAAACTAAACTCGACTTGTAATTGTTGAAGCTAAAATTTTATCCATTTTTTAAATAAATCTAATTTTTTTATTTAAGTTTATTTTTAAATTTAACATTTTTTATTAAACTCTCTTAAATATTAATGGGTCGTCAAACTTGGGGTAGTCCAATCCTCAAGGCAAATAATCCAACATTTTCCTATGCTAAACTTCTTCTTACCCACCATAAGACCTTCGACATTTTCCTTTTCATTATGTTATCAATATTAAACAGTAATAAGCAGTACGAAATATATATGTAAGACACAAAGTTAAAAATTTACCTATGCAAGGACTTGTACAGAACTACAGTCACATATTTTTGAAGAAATCGATGTGTCAAGCAAAGCGCCACGGACTGACCATCATCGTCACCATCTTGCTTGTAAAGATGGTTGAACAGCGTATGTGAAGGCCTTCGAGACGACTTGGGTCTCCTGATAACAAATGATTGCTCATCTATCAACTTTGTCTGAAGCTGCGCTGGCAGTTCGGGCGGAGGCTTGCTGAAATCACTGTCGTTTAGTGGTTGATTGTCGTAGCTTGACATCGGGGAAGGCGGAGATTCAAACTCTGAGAGGCTCTCAGGGGCTTCCGGAACAAACTCCTGTTACAAACACATCAAGAGAGAGTAAGCTGGGGGTGTGAAAGAACAGCATCAAGCAATAATTTAAGTACTACATCTACATCAAAATATCATTGTACCATAGCTATTTAACGAATCAATCTATAAAAACATTAATTTTGAAACAGGGGATCGGAAATTTTATCTTGTTCAATCAAATTAGGGTCTTCGGAATTGAGCTTGGATTCAGTCTATTTTGCATCCTAACAGGAGATACAAGAAGCAAAAAGGAAAATACAGTCAAAAAAATGTTTCCTAGCATTACGTGAATTCGGTATTGTTGAGGAGTAAAAAAAAGGCAAATAGCTGGCTATAAAATGATTTTTTTTTTCCATATATACAAATAATATGAACATATCTAGCCTTTGGTTATCTAACAAGTTTCGCATCCATGGATATGCCAACTTCTGCCTGCACTAATCGGCAATTTAAATCTAACGCATGGAGGACAATAAATCAGATTTTTAAGTTCCGCTCATGCTAGAATATTCAGATACTGTTATTTGCAGCTATGTTGCTCCGAATTTTTATTTTTCTTGACGTACTCGTGTCTTACACATATTTAGACATTGGTATGAAGATATGATCCTCTAAAGACTTTCTACGTACATGAAAAAACTTAGTAAAAATTAAATATATCTATGTCGGACATAAACCCAACACTCACACTTGAGTCCGAGTAATATAAATTGGTAGCTCTGATGAACGGTACTTTTATAAACAAAAAGTCAGACATCAGAAGGAAAATGAAGACTACAAGTATCTGCATAAGATACAGATTGAATGCCAGATAGCTTTTCACGCATAATTTAGGTGGTATGGGAACATCAACGACCTTATGCTTCGAAGCCATGCTGATATCATGAGGAAGACCATTCTTTTTCTTTACTTGTTTGTGAGTTTCAAACTTGAAACAGCAAACTTTCCCAATAGGCTAAATAATTTCAGTTCTAAGTTGGTGACAACACAGAACCATGCTAACTATTCTCCTTCTAATATTCTGTCTTTCAAAGCTACTTTATTTTTAGCAAAAATGGCTTGATCCGAGAAAGGTTGTAACACTCCAAAAAAGCTTTAGAAGTACCTGCAAATCCAAAATGTTAGAAGCATTCCCAGACTCATCGAATTCGCATGGTAAGTTCGGAGCATATCTCCTCAGCTCATCAACAATGAAATGGTAGTGGTAAACACCTGATGGGAGCACCTTCATGATAATGAAATCTTTACCCAAAGGGTGCAAGGTTTCTCTGAAAGGGAAGAAATAAAAGTTCTGAATTTTAGATTTTGTAAAACAAAACTGGTCAAAGAAATGAAACTTTTTAAAGATAAAACACCATAAACAGATTCTAGTACATTGTCTTCCAATTGTCCCATGATCCAGTAATAGCTACTTGTTTCCCACCAAAACACCATGTTATCATTACTGCTCTCTTCTCCTCTTGGTGGAGATCCTCATAATGTGTTGAATATTGTACCAGTAGATCATTTTGAACTTGCATCATTTGACCAGGTCTTGGCAAGGAAGCCTCCGGGATCTAGAGAAATAAGAAGGCAACTTAATTAGATTTTCCTTTACATGTATCTCCATGCGTGTGTCTTTTCTAATTTACTTGAACTCTGGTGTGAGTGTTTGTCCAACACTAGTCTGTTCAATTTTTCTACATTTTTCTATGTATTTGAAAAGTCTCAGGAAAATCATATCCTCACACCCATGTCTAGATATACATCGAACACAGTTGGAGCACATTGGCATCCTTAAATGTTCCAAACTATATACTAGGCAATAAAATGCCATCATAAGCAAGCAATTTCTCAAATGTTGAACAAAAATTCAGATTATCTTTTATTTCCTTTTAGCATAATATACAGAAACATAAAA
Source organism: Adansonia grandidieri (assembly GCA_038382065.1). NCBI lineage: Eukaryota > Viridiplantae > Streptophyta > Magnoliopsida > Malvales > Malvaceae > Adansonia > Adansonia grandidieri. The sequence continues at coordinate 7,261 of JBBYHK010476794.1, read as the reverse complement.
TCCCAATAGAGATGCTCTATCCCCTTCAAACCATTATATTGACAATAAAGCAATTATCCCATCAACATACACTACATTTCATGTACAATACTATACTCTTAAGGAAAAGTTATCTAAATTTTAAAGTGATCCAACTAAAATGGAAATATTAACTGACACAAAGATGGTGGACATAAATTAAATTAACTTGCAAGAAAAGTTAAAAGACTGAGTCCAAAAGTAAACAATGAACAACGACAGAAAAGAAAGAGATAAGTAGTAGGAAATCCAAATTACCCAATCATTGTAAAATGGGAACAGTTTGGAAAGAAGCTTTCAGAATACCTGTAAATCCAAAGCTCTGCCTGAATCGATGTGTTCCCATGGCAAGTTATTCTCACTATGGAGATCCTGGCGGCGTGTAATGTTTTGCATTAGCACGTCATTTTGGACTTGCATCATTTCGGCAGATCTTAGCCAGGGAAACATAGGGATCTAGAGATAGAAAATGCAATTCAAAAATTATGAACAAAACTGCAAGCACTTCAAATATCATTTTTGGGCATAACCATTCAATGGCACTAAATCTGTATAGGGATGCTCATTTCCTTTTAAGGATCAATCAATTCAAATATCAAACAACTAGCATTCCAAAAGCTCCAATGTATAACTCTTTAGAAAGCAAAGATTCAAACTTCAGCCAAAAAAAAAAAAAAAAAACAATGATGCAGAAAATGAAAAAGACAAATGAAAGAGAAAGAAATAATTTGCAAAATGAAACACTGAGTGAGGATATAATCAGCAAAAATCAGTACTTTTTTTTTTCTGATCATAAAACAAACACCAGATGAACATAATACAATTGGTAAGAAGTGGAACAATTTTTTTCTGCCTGTAGTTCTTCAAGGCAGTATTGGAAATTAATTGCAACATATAAACTATAAATACAATATAAACAGTACTCAAAACGTATATAAATATAATCGTTAATCATTATCTCCCCTTGTTACTTCCCTGTCCCCACCCACCCGCTACCACCACCAAGGCCACCGCCGCCACCGATGCCTGCACCCATAGAAAGAAATAAATAAAAAGAAACAACTAACCTGTGGAGGGAATAGGAAAGGAAGCTGATAAGCCTCATTAGGACTCTGAGGAGGGGAGTGAAGCATGGGGTCTGAATTCGACTGCTCGTTACCCACTTCATATCCATTCTTCTTTGCGCCTGAGCTTCCTTCTCCATCCTCTCTACTACCAGCATTTCCCATTACTTGCCAACAAAAAAGGGAACAGGCCAATCAGTTAAATAATCTTCAACTATAACTTATTAGCACCCAAAATACTATCACTTCCCATAGAAACCAAATTGCAAAAACAGCAACAAGAAAACAAAACAGACCCAGAAAACCAAAAAATCAAAACTGATCAAGTAAGTTGATGGTAATCAAGAGGCTAAGTTTAAAACACCCATGACTGCAACTGGACCGCACAATCACAAGAAAGGAAGCAGAGAAAATAAGTCAAGGGAAAGCACCATTATTTTCTTTGCAAACTTTATTTTTGATTGATTGATTGATGTTTTTAATGGGAAAGTGCAGTCTTTCTGCTCCCTTCTCTTTCTCTCTTATGCTGGGGAGGGGAGAAAAACAGATGAATAACGAAAAATGTTAATTATATTCTCCAATGAGTTCGGAAGATCCAATGGTAAGCTAATGGACCAAACTGAATGATGTTGGCCCTCGAAACGGGGATATGTTGTTTTTCCCACCAAAATCCAACTTCCCTTCTCCAAGGTTGATACCTTGAAGTAATCATCTCATGCCACGTATCATAGATACCCATCAATGATAATCCACCTGTCTGAAAAAAAAAAAAAAATTATAACTTTCCTTCCCTTCCCAGTTCCCCCCCACTCCCAATCTTTTTCATTAGCAGAAGGTCATGTTTTGAGTTGAAATACTGTTATCTGTTGCAGCAGTTACGTTTGATACGTTTTCAATTACGTTATAGTTGTTAGTATAACTAATATTATTTTATATATTGTAATCATTATGATAGTAATTTTTTTTAATTTTGCACAACTTTAAAATATAATAATTATAACCATAACTATAAAAAGGGATTTTGTATTTTTAAAATAATTTATAATTTTTATATTAAAGGAAGAAAATCATTCGGCAATTGTAAATTAAATTTATGAATATGCCTTTTACGATCATAAATTTAATTATTATAAATCATTAATTATTCATAAATCAAAGAAAAAATAAAAATTAATCAAAATTTTAAAATAACAATTATAATATTATATCGATCTCACTATTTAAATCTTATAACCTAATCAACATGTTCTTTTTCAATATACTTTAAATTGAATGCTAAATACCCTCCAGCATATTTGCTCTCGTGGGTTACATTAAAGCAAAATTCTTTCTAATATTATGCAAGTAAAACTTTTAATAATAACAAAGGTTTAAACTAGAACTCTTATGTTCGCGAAAGTGAGCCATATATATATATATATATATATATATATATATTTACAGGGTATCTCACCAAATATATAAATATAATAGATAGGGTAGCTATAGCAAGAACATGATGGCTACCCCAAGAATGCAGCACTGGAGATTGAAATTAAAAAAAAAAAAAAAGAAAGAAAGTGCCATGCGAGAAGTTTTGTTAAAGCAGCAACTTGAATACTAGTTTATAACTCAGTTCAAAAAGAAAATGAAAACTAGTTTATACCACCCTAGTCTACTCCACTATGCCCCTTTCTAACGAGGAACCAAGTGTCCATCTTTCCATGTGATCATGACTTGCCTTTAATTTTGGTAAGTAGGGAAGCAAGCATGTATCATTTGATCAAAATCATATATATATATATGACCACAGCTTCATTGGCTTTGGGACCATGAGAGAGAGTAAAGCAAGAAGCAAGTGGGTATCTTTTAAATTTTTTTCTTCTTTTTCTATTCTTCGAATCAATGATAACAAGCTCAAAGTGATAAAAGATGCTTCATTACTTGCCCAATGGCCAATTCTAGGCTTTTTAGGTTTCTCCTCTCTTAAGTCACGTGAAGTCTATTAAAAATGTGGCACGATTTAGCGAGGTATGTATCAATAGTATATTAATTTATATATTAATTATAAATATGATCATATCATTTTATTACAAATAAAATTAATTATATTTATTTTTTGAAATTTTTAATAAAAAGACACTATTTAATTTATTAATAACGTATAATCTATCAAAATATCAATTTGTCAAATATAAACCCTTTTAGAATCCAATAAGAGTAGTTGTTTTCTCTCCTAGAATCAATTGCTAAAACAACAAGGATAAAAGGAAAATGTGAAAGAAATGTAGATAAAAGAAAAGGCAAAGAAAAAATAGTGTTGTTTTGAAGACATGGAATTCTTTATGAGTAAATTTTAACATGCACAAGTTTGAAAGTTTGAAATATGGGAAAAGTTAAAGGATGTCTAAGATTTCAAAGATTAAAAGAGAAATATAATTATTACGGACTTATAATACCTTTTTTTTATTCCATGAAAGTAATTAATTATATGTTAGAAAACTTTTTTAAGATGAAAAGTTTAAAGTTTTTCACGGATCTATAGACACTCATTAAACGGATCCTATATATAAAATGGCTTGAATTTACGCTTTAAATTTTATAAAAAATTTCTTATAAATTGTTTAAAATTCATCTTACCCTAAGTTAATTGATCATTGACATGTGCTAGCTATACTAGGCTGAGCCAATCTATAGGATAGTTTTGATGACAATTCATGTTTAACGTTGAAGATATGACAAATGGGAGAAATGAGAATCTACTACCACTATTATACTTAATAACCTAGGATATGTTAGAAAAATATAAATATAAAATAAATACATTAAAATTTAAATAAGTATAACATTTTAAATATAATATAAATTATCATATATATATATATACATATGTATATAAAGTCGGTTTGATGGGTCAATTTTATTACGAGTAAATATTCTAGTAGGACAATAAAGTTTGGCGAGACTTTCATATTTTGCTTTTTGATTTGGACCGTATATTTATAAATCATTTCTTACATTTCACGTGAATTTGCCCAAACCTTTGTTAAACAAATCAAACATTAACATTTGTAGGCTCATACATGGCTTTCCATCTTAGGATCCAATTCCAAAATGCCAAGGTTAAGGAAAACCTAACGAGGTCAAATCAATATGAGTTTTTTTTTTTTAATTTTTGTCGGTTTAATATAAAATTTCTAATATTTAATAAATTTATATATATTAAATAATTAATTAAATATGTATTTATTTAACGGTATAATTTTTAGTATAATTTAAAATGTTTATGGATTTAAATTTCATCAATTGTTTTTTAAAAAAATAAAAAATGATTTTTATTAATTTTTTTATTAATTAAATCGATTTTAGATTGATTAAAATGATTTTTGAGTCTTTATATAGTATTGAATTAAATAAACTTTATTTTTTGATTGAAACAATCCGACTAACTGATTGATTCAATTTTTTAATACATGTTTTTTTCATTAAAAAAAAAAGGAAATTTTATAATGATAATAATATATAACCAACTAAACCAAGCATTTACTGAGAGCTGAAATCATATGAAAGAAAATAATTTTAACCTGAGACTCATACTCCAACTCTAAACTTGGGTCTAACATTCTTTATTATTTTAAATCAAGTTTAAGATTTTAACATTCTAACATTTTGCTCAATAATAATAAATTTGTTTATTTTTGTACTCAAAGAATCAAAATCGATTTTTTTTTTGTCTTTCAAATAAAAAAATATCTTTTTTTCAAGTATCGAGAAAACTTCACGTGCTTAAATATTATTAAATAAATCAAAAGGAGGGTTGACATGGTATTGGCCCCCTCCCTTATTACTGGAAACTTCTAAAAAATTTATAATTTGACCTCTTTTTTATCCCAACTCTCCTAACACAAAATTTTTCGTCCGGCTTAGTATATATGGGTCCGAACACAAAATCTAATCACATAGATTTTCAGAGGCAAAAAATGTGAGTAGAAAGGTTGGGTGAAGGTTCATTCATGAAGAATCATTGTGAGGAAGAAACAGGGTTTAGATCTAATTTTCCTTTTATTGGGCTATCTTTTGTAGAATAAGAGATGAACAAGATTTGGTATAGGTATTGGGAAGGGGGGTGGATGACTAGGCTTTTAGCAAAAACAAAGTTGGTGACAAAAATCTTGTAATTTCATAAGAAAATCTACTAATTGCCTGCCATTGCCCTTTCTTTCAGTTGCAAGTAAAAATTACTTGCTATTTTTCTTTTTTACTTTTTTCATAATCCGAGGATAAAAAAAAATATTGCAGATGTTAGGATTTAAACTCCAGATTTGTTAGATACTATTATGACTACATAAATCAACTGAGTTAAGTTCTAAATTTTGCTTTCTATTTCTAGTGATGACTTGATTTAAACTCAAATTCACAAGGATTAGCAACATGTTTACCCTTAATATATATATATATATATATATAACAACTTTAAATCTTTAGTGATAATGGATACACGTTTATTCTTTTTTGGAGAAAAACAGAATACACTGCAAAAAAAAATTAATAATTCATCAATTAACAGACTAAAAACTAATTAAGAAGGAATGAAATTAGAAAGATGTCACTTGGTGTTTCCTAAAAGGACTGGAAATTTTGGAATTAATTTCTTCGTTAATGAAGTGACCCACAATTAAGTAACGATTCAAAGCTCCGTTCTTCCTATTATGAAGATTAGGGTCCCAAAGATCATTGAATCAATCCCTTCTCTTTCCTTTAGCAGTTTAGCCTCTTCGAATTTCATTTTTATTGTGTTTGTTTAAACAAATGTAATATTGCACGAGTAATTGGGAATTAATTCATTGGACAAAGCAACCCAAAGTTTACTGTCACCATCTGATGTATTTTAGGCCATGATCACGAGCTCTAGCTCACATTTAACATATCGATCCCTGTAACAAAGGGATCTAGTTTTTCTTTTTGATTTGTTAGATATAAGAGATCTGAACTCAAAGGCCAATGCATGATTAGATATACATAGATCACTTCTATTTTTAAATGTTAGCTAAGGCTATTTAACAAATTAAATATATTTATATCAAACAAATATAAGAGTATATGGTCTTAATAATATTATATTAGCGAAAAAGAAAATCTGTTTTAACAGCAAATCATAGCTCGGGATTCAAGGTAAAAATTATTATACAATCCAAAATTTTCCAAATAACAACGAAACAATCATCAAGATTAAGATATGGTCCCCTCCACAGGTGTGACGAGAGTTAAAACATTCCTTAGACCGCACGGATTTCTTGCTATTATTTCCTTTTCTCCAGGGCAAATGCTGGCCTCCATTGCTTTGCGGATTGTGATGATGATGAGGTTGTTAGTAGGTTAATGGATCTTGAAACTGAATGCCTACTTTGTCAGATAGCCAGGTGTCCTGTCTGAAACTGAATGCCTCGATCCGTCTATCGACCACCGATGTGGACAGGCCGTTTCGAGACAACATGGATATGTCTCCGACGATAATGGATTGATATCTGATGAGGGTAGCCTTATTGAAATCTCCCTTTCCTGGAGGAGATGATGTTAGTCGCAAGATCAGCCTATTAACACAAACTGCCAGTTTTCATCCCTGAATCCATCTTCCAGCAAAGGAGTTTAATGGAACTCTTAGCAGACTTCAATGACCTGATCAATGAGGAGGAAAACCAGATAGAGATTGACATATCCATGGGCTCCGTCAAGTGTTTTAAGATTTGAGATTGAAGCTTAAGATCAATGATCTTTTACAAATGTTTTAGAAGTGTTTTTTTTTTCTTTTGCATCCATACGGATTAGACGTAACTTTCACAAATTTAGAAATATAAAATTCCTGCAATTGATATTCTATATGCTCAGCCATAATTCATGTGCTAATATTATTATTCTAAACTTTGAAGCCTCTGCTCATAAATTTATTCTTCTTGGTCCTCAAGCTTTGGATATATGCCCCTCATAAAGCACTTGGTACTACGTGCTGACCCTTTCATCTTCTCTTAATGCTTATTAAAGGTATCAGAGAGTTTACAGGCCATGGCCGCCAATGGCCAATCTGATGGACTTTCCTTAACATTTTCGTGGCTACCTGGAAATAACTGAGCTGAAACTAGCCCAAAATATGTTGGCTTTTTTATTAAAATATTATTAAAATTTTTTATTTATAATTTTAAATT
>JBBYHK010476753.1:0-18735 GCA_038382065.1 Adansonia grandidieri | reverse complement strand
GCTTTTTTCTTGTATTGATTAATAATATATTACATAATTGAGGCAATGTAACCTTAGGAATCTTTGAACAATGTTTCGATATTGCATAAAAAAATTTCTCACCATTATGATGTGTGTAATACCAATTGCAATCTTCTGTTTGCACAAAAATATTCTAATGATCCATATATCCTCTACTTAAATTTATTTTCATATTTATTCTAATGATCCATATATCCCCTACTTTAGTTTGCACTAAGAATTCAAATTCTTTACATGTAATTGTTGAAAAAAATTAATATTTGTATGTAATCTGATGATGTTTATATGTCATAAATTACATATAAATATTATCATCGAAGATTCTTTACGCAAATGCATTACATATAACAAAAATTACATACAAACATTATATAAATTATAATATTTATGTTTATTATCGTAGTTTTAATTGTAATTTTTACTAACTTATAGAAAATATATATTTTATCGTAAACTTAATTTTTTATTAATATAATATAATTATTATTAATATACCTAAATAAATTATTTAAATAAAAACATATGAAAAATTTTTTCACTTCAAAAATCACTAAAAAATTAATTTCCTACATATATAATATATTTAATAAAAATAAAAAATAATTTTGAGAAAATTATAATTAATTTTTTTAAAATAATATTTTACATAATCATTGTAGATTTGATATAATTATTTTATGTAAAACTTGTAATGTTTGTATGTAATCTGGTAATGTTTGTATATAGCAAATTATATATAAACATTATCTTCAAAGATTTCTTACCAACTAATAAAAAATATATATTTTATCATAAAATTAATTATTTTCTTAATATAATATAATTATTACTAGTATACCCAAATAAAGTATTAAACTAAAAAAATATAAATTTTTTTCACTTCTAAAATTACTACAAAAATTAATTTCCTATATATATAATATTTAATAAAAATAAAAAATAATTTGAGAAAATTATAATTAATTTTCTTAAAAGAATATTTTACATACATAAATTACAGATTTGGTAATGTTACTATAATATTTTTATGTAATCCGTTGATATTTGTATTAACAAATTACATACAAACATTACCTTCAAAGATCCTTTACAAACATACATTCCTCATGAAACATATTACATTCAAACATTATCTTCACTCTAATGTTATGTATAATTTTTCTAATCTTTAGTTGTAATTCTTACGAACGAATAAAAAGTATATATTTTATGATAAAATTATTTTTTAATATCATAAATTATTAGTAATATACCAAAATAAATTATTAAAATAAAAAAAATATGAATTTTTTTCACTTAGAAAATTAATTTCCTACATATATAATATATTTAACAAAAATAAAAATTAATTTTGAGAAAATTATTCTTAATTTTCTTCAAAGAATATTTTGCATAGATAAATTATAGCCACGTTAATATTTTTATGTAAAACTGTAATATTTGTATATAATTTCATAATATTTGTATGTAACAAATTACATACAAATATTACCTTCAAATATTTTTTGCACAAATACATTACTTATAAATATATATGCGCGCGTGTGTGTGTGTGTGTGTAAATGTAATAACAAATATGTAACACATATTTTTATTACATATGATAATAAACTTATGCTATAGATAATATAATTTATGTAATTATTATATTTATTTATTATTACTATTACATTCGCTAATATATTTTATATAACTTACAAAATTTTATGTAAATATAATAAATTTAGATTTTACAACTTTTATTATTTTTTATGTAATATACAATGTATATATGTAATTGTAAGAAAAAATATTTATTACTTATTTATGTTACTTGTGGTAATAAATATATGTTATAGATAATATAATATATATAACTTTAATATTTTCTGTCATAGTACTTTCTATTATCTATTGGTAATATATTTATGTAGCTTATAAAATTTTTATGTAAATGTAATAAATTTATTTATTACAATTTTTATTATCTTTTATCATAATTTTTATGCGTAAATAATATATATGAGTAATTGTAAAAAAAGTGTAATATTTATTTACATTACCTATGATGATTTACGTATGTAATAGATAATATAATTTATATAATCATATGTTTTATATAATACTATTTCCTATTACCTAATTGTAATATATTTTGTAACTTACAAAACTTTTATGTAAATATAATAAATTTGTGTGTTACAACTTTTATTATCTTTTATTATGATTTATATATGTAAATAATGTATATGTGTAATTATAATAAAAATATGTAATAATAAATTATATTACAAATACTATAATTTATGTAATTATAATATTTAACGATAATTTTGACTTTTTTTAAATTATAAAGATTCATGTAATTTGTAATATATTTATATAATTTTAATAATTTTATGTACTTTTATATAATAATATATGTAAAAAAAATCAAAAAAAAAATATTGTAATATGTTTAACCGGTTGCAACCAAAGCTTACCAAAACATTAAAATAAGAAATGCACCCTAAAAGCCTACGATTTTTTTTTTTTTGAAATTTCAACTTTTTAATATTTTTATTTTCTAAGTTTTCCTTTTTTTTTTAATATTTTAAAATTAGAATTAAAACTAATTAAAGCTGAAACTAAGGTTTAAATTTAAATTATAATCAAAATTAAGACCAAACAGAATGAGTGTCTACAAATTCATTGGCTAGTCAGATTCCACAATCCTTAATCAAAAAGCAATAATTAGTCTATATTTGGTTCAACTGAACCTCCATTCAATTCAAGGCGTATTCAATGGGTTACAATGAAACACTTGTTTGGTTCAAAATTACACATGGAATGGCCTATTCCGTTTCAAGGATTATTACAAGCAAAGGCTGAATAGCTATTTAACACTCCACCTGCTGAATCAGTATTAAACTCCATCAATAATAGCTTCTTTTTTTTTTTTCTTTTTGATTAGCTTATCCTCCTCCCCTACCTAAGAGCTGATTTCTTTTTTTTTTTTTTGTTCATTGTCCTCAACACTTGTCAAACTTGCATCGTTTTTTAACAAACCCTAGGTATTTACTTACAAGTTATAAAGAAACAACCATGAAGGAAATTTTGTTATAAGCCTTAGCTGGATTCATTTCCAACATCTAATCTCTGCTCCAATCTGAATCAATTTAGTTGCCTAATATCATGGTAATTCATAACTCTTCTTATTTTTTTCTTTAGACAGGAAAAAGAGTAAAGTGAATGAAAAGCCTATCAATCTTGAGTGTTAGGCAATTGATCTATAGATCTAATGCATTAAAAACCTACATGTCTTACTTTGTTTCTTTTAGACCTCTATCATTTTTTTTATTAGATCTAAAATGTTTATTTTCTACTTTTTTTTCCCTAAACCCAATTTCTTGTGTTTCTAATTTCTACTTTTGAGATTTGTCCAGTAAATTAAAAAAATGATTGATTTTCAAATTTTAATCTTCTGGGTTGTGATTTTATTTGCTGATTAATCTTTTTTGTCAATCCATGTATGTAGCTTATATGGAAAAGAATTAGTTGGGTATTTCTAAAAAAGTGGTAAATGGTTATTTCTTCTTGTTTTGTAGTTAATTGTTGAAAGATATTCAAAAGCATATCATATGATAATATGTAGATGCTTCATTTGATAAAATTTAGAAAGAAAGTAGTAAACGAGTTATCTTATCTTATTGCTCCATAGTTTATTAAAGATAACCCTAGCTTATATTTTTAGATTTAGGACAATGTTGCTATTTTATTGATCATTGTGTGTTTGAGTTTGTTAATTATTTTTTATTGCTGTCATTTTATAATTTTGTTTAACAGATACCACCATCTAATTTGAGTTAAAATAATAATGATGACGATGATGATGATGATGATGACGATGATGATAATGATGATGATGATGATGATGATAAATGATAATGATAATGATAATGATACTGATAATAATTTTAATTAGGTAACAAATAAATTTAGCATCATGAAAATTACTCTGATTTGGATATGAGTACTTCCAAAAATAACACAACAAGTGCAGCATCTTTTTTTTTTTCTAATTTATACTATTATCAGTTTGGATTTACAATGGTCAAACTCTCGATTAATTCATACTGGACAATAATTTTACTGACTAGCCATATGTTTTTTTTTTTGTCAAGTAAAACAAATCTTTTACTCTAAAGATTTGAATGATAAGGATTGGTATGTTGTACTTCATAACATACCTAGAGATTTATTTGATATGTGTAATGCATGTCGAGAGAATGTCAACCAAAAGGTTGAATGCTTGCTTTTCGTTGATTAAAACTTGGATAGGAATATCCATAGTATTAGTACAAAAGTTAAGTGGGTTTATGAAGATGTTGATGAACATTTATGAATCTTGATGAATAAAGTGAATTGAGTCAGATTATTATATCATGATTGATTTATAATATATACTTTGTATTTTTGGCATTTTACTGTATAATAGATATTGCATTTTACTATGAGTAATACTAATGTTACTAGTTTAAAATTGTTGTAGATAATATGCTGAGGAGAAGATTGAAAAGTCTGAATATTGTTCACACTGGTTCAAAACTAGAGCTCACTGACACTTTGGTTGCTTCTTTTACGACAATCCTAGATATGCCTTTAGGAAATGCAACTACATAGAATGCAGTTTATGCTAATTTAAATGTAGACATTATGAAATGCCATAGAAGTTCTTGCTTGTGTTAATTGTCCAAGCAGTTATTAATTTTATTTAACTTTTCATTATAGTTGATAATACTGGGCAACGTACAACTTGAGATCACACTACTTTAAAAGAGTTATGGGAGTTACCTCCTGACAAGCTCATTGTTTTCTCTAAAAACAGTGAATAGCCAGCCAGTTGGTCCGAAATCGTAAGTATTGGCTAAGCTTCTGGGCATGATTACTTGAAATGGTTGGAAGGTGTCAATGCATTATGAATCATGGCATGAAGTGCCAAAAAGTGAAAGCTTAAGGTTTTGAATTTGTTGAGGTATTAATTTAATTTCTTTGACATTATTTTAGATGCATTACCTTGATTATTTCATTTTTTTTAATCAAAACTAACTTTATAAACTTTTTCATTTCAGCAACGATTTGCTTTGGATATTCCATGATCGTATATTCTAAGTCACAAGGGAAAAATGGAAGGATTTTAAGCACAAATTAAGGAAGAAGTACTTCAATCAGAATACTAATATTGTGGTTACAAAATGAAACATACCATGTGGTATGCTTAGTTAGTACTATGAGAAACTTGTTGACTTTTGGTATTTGAACAAAAGGAGAGGTATAATAATGCTTTTTGTATTTTTGTAATACAATTTTTTGTAACATATATAATTATTTATGCATTTAAGTAATGTACAAAAACAGGAACAAGTAGGACTTTCTAGCAAAAAGCAGCAAAAATATAATCACAAAAGTAATTCAAAAAGCTTTGCTAGAAAAGCACATGAGAAAGTAAGTTTTTCATATTTAATCAAAAAAATGTTTTTATTTATAATGTTTTAATATAAATATTGTATTAAATGTCATTTTATAGGAAGTGGAGCAAGGCAAAAAAATAAGATGAGTTGAACTATTCAAGTTAACTCACACAAAGAAAGACAGTTTATATTTGAATGTTGAGACACAACAGATTGTGGTACATTAAAATAAATGCACTATTTTTGAATTTAGAAATAGATTTGGTAAGCCATAATATTAATTTAATGGTTCTATAGAAAAAAACAAAGAAAAAAATGGTTGTATCAAGCTACTACACCATCAGATAGCTCAATGAATCTGGTTGATATGAAAAATGAGATATTCACTAATGTTGATGGAAAAGAAAGATCTAGACAGGTTTGAGGTGCCAAAATTGGTCCAACACTATTCTCCTGCCATGATGCTAGTTCTCAATGATTTAGTTGTTTGCAAACTCGCTCTACATGGGAAGTTCAAATGTTGAGAAATGAGATGAGAATTATGCAAGAGCATTTTAAACAAGTAGAAGCAGTGAGACAAGCATGGATAACTAGTATATAGGAAGCATGAGAAGAAGAAAAAAGAAGATATGAGCAACTCCAATCGAAGTTCAATTTGTTAATGAATTTGATGCAACAAAAGTTCTCACAAGATCTGCCATCTTAGGTAATATAATATCTTAATTTTAAATATTTCACTTGTTTAACTTAATGATATATATTACTTATATATGTTAATCTCATCTATATTCTGTGTATCCAGGTTAATCAAATAATAACAATCATGTTGTAGAAAATAGTGTTCTACTGATTTTACCTTAGCTTTATGGTGATTTTAACTTTTGTAATGTTTTAAGTTTTAAGCACATTTATTTTCAGTATTTTATGACAAAATTGTTGTATAAAGATATTTTTATAATATAAATTTTATGTTTTTATATATTTTGACATTATTTTGTTACTATTTTTTCTGTTTTAAGATTATTTTATAAGAATTATACAAGAAATTAAAAAATATGATATTAATATAAAGGAAGCAAAATCCTCAAAAAATTTTATCAATTTTGCGTCATTTCATAAACAAAATGCCATTATTATTCAAAGACCACATTTAGCAGCATTTGTACACTAAAAATGCTACTAATTATGAATATTTAGTGACATTTGCCATTAATAAATGCCATTAAATATTCAAAATTAACGGCGTTTATAGGAATTAAACGTCAGTAATTATGAACGTTTAGTGGCGGTTTTTAGCTTATAAACGCTACTAATTTTGAATACTTAGTAGCGTTTATGTCAAAGATGTTGCTAATAACTTTTTTCTCTTTAAACCTTTAACATCATTTATAAACACCATTGTAGATGTATAAACCACCTCCAAGTTAGCAGCATTTTTTATTAAAATGCCATTAAAATTCCTAATGCAGTTTTTTATGCCATTTTTGCATCATTTTCACCTAGTTTTTAATTGGTGGTTATAAGCACTGCAAAAACTATATAAAAATGCCACTAAAATCTCATTCTCCTATAATGTAAAATTTTATAATATCAAATCATACCTCGAGTAAAGTTCACATAGATTTTTTTGCCTCAAAAGGGACCTGTTTCTGAGTAGGCTATGGTTTGTTGAAGTGTGGTTTGATTAACAAAACTCTTCATTAAAGTAAAAGAAAATAAAGCTTTTTTTGTAGAAATAACAAGCAAAACTTGTCATATTATTTAGTGTTTGCAACCCTTTATCTAACCTTTATCCCATTTACTCATTTGAGTAGAGTAATGGGTACCTAAAGGATATGAAATAGGTATCTCCATCTTTGGTTCATTAACACTAAGGAAATAAATTTGGTTAATACCTGATAGAGCAGAGTAAGGAAAGGTTCAAATGAGCTACTTGAGTCGCCATACAACTAGAGGTGGCCGATCTTGAGGAAGCCTACTGAGGTGGCATGGTAGGGTAGAAGGCTGATTAGATAGTCCATGATGCTTATTTACTACTCTGAAAGTAGACTATATTGCATCATGTGGTTGTTTTATTAGTAAATAGACAAGGCATATATAGATACAAGCACGTACAAAATAAATAAACTTACAGTAACATATCATATTATATTATAAAAAATAAGAATTCATCAACTTTATTAAAAAACTCATGAGTAATATATTCATTTTTGTCTAATCAATTATACATCGAAGATTCTTCTACATCCATTTTCTTAGCCTAATTAAGCTATTAATAACTTAATAATGCAGTAAACACAATATACATATTATACAATATACATATTATATTAATAAAAATTTTCATTTACTTAGTAAACACATAAATCACACAATAAAAATTTACAAAATAAACACAAGAAATACACACATGTTATACAATTAACAATATATATATTATAATACAATAAATATTAATAAAATTTTTTATTTGCACAATAAACACAATATTCACACAATAAACATTTATAAAATAAAAATATAAATCCCAAAATTTTCAATTTACATAGTAAATCACATTAATCACATAAATAAACACATAAATCACAAATTTTCCAATCATATAATAAACATATAAATCACAAAAATAAATAAAAAAATAAATGTTGTAAAATAATCTAAAAAAGAGCTTACTAAGAACGAGGTGGAGGAGGTGGTTGCACACAGTAAAGAAAATGATACCATTAGTTTATCAGTTTACGTAAAAGAGAAGAAAAATAAAAGAAAGAAGAAAGACAAAAAAGAGAAACAAAAGCATACTAGTTGTAGGCGGATTGCACTAGAGTGATAGATAGGTTGTGTAGGTGGCCAGATAGCTATGATTTATTAGATTAGGGTCAAGCAACGTGAAATAAAGAGAAAAAAGAGAAAGAAGAGAGAAAAAAGAAGAAAAGAAAAGAAAAAAAAGGGATGCACGGAGTTTTAATCTACTAAAAATATTGGTGATGAAATTTGTCTCAATGACAAAAAAATATTGACGCAAAAAATTTTGAACGTAAGAAAATATTGTCTGAAATACAATTTATTAAGAAAACCAATTCAAATTTCATAGTAAAAAGCTTAGCAGGAAGGAACAATCTCCTTATCAAACTTTTACTGAAGAAAATTCCATCAAATGATTTCGTTGCAAATACTCGACTGTCATTAAAATCTTAAAAATCTTTTGATAAAAAATCTTAACCTTTTTTGATGAATTTCGTCAAAAAGCACAACTATCATTAGAAATACTCATGTACTTTTGACAACAATTGTTTCATCAGAAATGTTTCTGTTGCTAAAAGCATTGTAATAATAATAGCAATTTTAGATTATTTCGCATTTATAAAATTAATAAATAACTAAAAATTATTAAAATTAAATTTATGTTAAATAATAAAGTTTATGTTTATGTTAAATAATAAACTGAAATTTGTTAAAATTATATTATGTCAAATAATACTTGAAAATCATTAAATTTTATATTTATGTCAAAATTATTAAAATACATTTTTGTTAGAGAATTAAAAAAAAATTAAAATTTTTAGGAAAAAATAATAAAATAAAAATTGTTGAAATAAGTAAAGGCTAAAAAAGGATTTTTATCTTTTGCCATCAGATCCAATTAATTACTAGACTTGTACCCTTCCAATCACTCATTGAAAGGGCATTACGAAGCAATTGAGCATTTAACCCTCATATTTTAGAAATGTGGTAAAATCTATATTATTCTTTTAATTTCTTTTGATTTTTCAATCTTCATTAATTAGTATTTGTCATAATATGCCTTAGGATGTGAATCTTGGCATATTAGAATATGAAAATAAAAATTGTTTAGGATAGTAGCTGATTATTGAAACAAACCTCTTGTCCATCTTTTCATATTACTATTATGAAATAGTCAAGAAATTGGAAACTTTACTAGACTAGGTGTCATTGAACATCTATTAAAATTGACTATTTAAAAATTTGAAAATATATCTTAAAAAGGATTGATTTTATTGTTTGTGTGAAAACCAAAGTAAAATTGGGTTTGACAGTTGGTTACACACGGTAAAAAACTAGTATCCCTACAATACCTTAAATAAGTACTATTTAGCCATATATTATCTAGAGTTTTCTAGATTTTGATTTCGGTATTTTGTCATACTCCCCTAAAATACTTTGATGAATTTTAAGATAAATTAACTCTAATTTTATAAATTCAAGATCCTTATGCTCCTTGAAGTATGGCAAAACATAGAGTTTTTGTTAAAATAATTTTTTGGGTTTGATGTTTAAGAAATGTATCTTTGAGTTAGGCACCCTCATGACATCTTTTCCACTGAAGTGGTAAAAAACTTAAGAAAAGACCCAATCCAAATATTGCCTTAAGTTATTAAAGAAACAAAAATTAGATTTCAATAAATGTATTCTCATCTTTAATATGCGTGTCATATAATTCATATATAGCAATAATTCACAAAAAAACAAGACAAGAATTAAAAAGGATCGATTTTAAATGTATCTCATAGAAAACTTCTGATGTTTTTAGAAATAACCAACTAATTCTTTAGAAATTAGCATAGATCCATGTTATGGTTTAGGCATGAGGGTGGTAAAGAAATCCAAACAAAATTTGGAAACAATGAAGGAAATCTATTTTTTAGAAATTTTCAAAAAAAGGCTAAAAGCCAAAATAATCAAGAACTAGTGTAAAAATTCATTAATTATTGTAAAACAAAACACTTTCTGGAATTTTCAAGAAAATGTAAATATTAGGGTTGAAATTGAAAAGAACTTTAAAAAAGGAACTCAAATTGATTTTTGGAGAAAATTCGAGTCTTGACATTAGCCTTTGAAAACCTATATATGCTTCTTGAACACCTAATGATGATGCGAAACAAAGCTCATTCTGAGGTGTTCAAACACCTTAGAAAATGACAACGCAAAAATCTTGGATTTTGACCTTTCCTAAATGCAGGGAATAGCTTACACTATTATGTTTTCCAAATTTATTTCTTACTCAAACGGACTTAAAAATCATGATTCATGCATCATTGGAAAGGTAACTCAATAAGTTTTCACCTAAAAATAGTGTAACTATCCCAAAATGTCATGTAAAGAGTGAAAATATTTTTTCAATCAGGTTTGGTCGCTGTAAATAAAGCACCCTAACAGTATGCAAAGAAAACTTCATAACTTACTCAAACGGACTCCAAATTAGACGTATAATACACCATTGGAAAGCTTAGTTAAAAAATAATGAACATGAAAGAAAATCAATTGGTAGGACAAAAAAGGGACATTATATACCCTAGTCATTGAATTCAAGTGTTCTAAATAACGAGTAAAAAAAATTCATAACTTAATCGAACAGACTTGGAAAGTTATGTGTGATAGCTCATTAGAAAGCTAATTGAAGCTAATTTGAGGTGTAAATAGCTAAGGTGTTTTAAAAAATCATTTGTTTAGTGAAAATATTTTTCTAATCAAATCTCCTATTGGTAGCTTAAAACATAGCAAAGATTGATTTCCTATGCATGATTATCCTAAGTGTTTCCATTTTTGTTAATGACCTTATCAACACCCACATATAGCAAATTAATAAGCCTAATTTGAGCACAAATGAAATGTATTCAACTTATGTAATGAACTCATAAATATCTAAATCAAAATCTCCAAGAAAAAACTTGAAGCATCCAAATGCTTTCGTAACCTTTGGCCATTGTTCAGCCTCTCTTAAGGCACCTTCAAAGCATTATTGGGACATTAGAATTCTCTTGAATAATGTTGGAACAATCCACAAATAATAGCCAAACATATTTATACAACCCAACAAATGCAATGTTACTAAACTCACAACAAGGCTCAATTAGTCTTCAACTTAACTAATTTTAGAAATACTTTAAACCAATTCATTGTGGCCTCAACTTACCTTTAATTTAAGTATAATTAAGCTTGATGTATCCCACATCTATGGAATAAAATGGTACTAATATTATAGAACAAAGTTAGCTTATTATTTGAACCAACTATGACTTATCTTGCGACGGTTTAGTTTCCAGCATCCAAGCAAGCATATTGTCAAACAAGTAAACTTATATAAATGTCATCCAAATGACAAACAAAACGAGAAATCAGGAAAATATGCTATTCATGGTTGAATCCAACAAGAGAAAAATCAATAAAACATGCCTCAACAACTCATGCTCATTTCATCGAACATGCTATAAACTTATCCAAGTTAATAAGACAACAAAGAAAGCACAACATCATAGACTAAATCATGGTACCCAAATTCAAGTATGGACCATGGAAAGGCATTTTAATCACCAAAATCATCAAGACATCATGTTTCAAAGAAGCAAAGTACATGGAAATGAATGAATATGTAATGCAATTTCATGAACATGGGAAGCAAACACCTGAACATGGCAAACAAATTGATCATATCTAAATAAAGTAAAAAGAAAGGGCTAAAATTATACCAACAAAGCTTCCTAATTTCAAGATTTTCTTAAATTTTTCCTTTTTTTTCTAATTTTTAAATAGATTTTCCCTTTTTTTTAGAGAAAAATAGCCAATTTAAGGTTGTAGAGAATAGATAGTTAGGTTTAAATGATGACAACTTATTCTATTTATAATGCAAGGTTTATTTATTCATCACCCACATGTAACTCTTTTATTCAAGATGACATTTTTATTCCAACAAAATATTTAACTTAAGTCCATGATGCTCTTATCCCTTGATAAAAGTAATAACAAAATATTAGGCTACACTAACAAATCAAATTCGACCATGGTGCACTGTGTAAATATCTTTTATGCTTGTCTTCTTTTTCTAATTGGTTCTTACTCAATCTATGAACATTTCAATTGGATGTTCTCCTTAGTTTTATAAATATCCCTTTATGATATTCTACCAAAAGATTTTGATTTTCTTATCCTTGACCACTCCCATTAAGATCTCAGGAATTCTTTCTAATGTCTCTTTTGGCCCCAAACTTAATAGCAGCACCTTAACCTTTTCATTATGTTAAATTTCATCATAGTACAATCAATTGCAAATTTTGGGTTACCAAACTCTTCAAGTTTGAAAGTAAACCTTTCATCTAATATTTGAGTTAACTTTGACCTTAATTGACTTTTCACTTGTTAACTTCAATTTTGACCTTAAAACCAAGCCTTCATTGATTTTGATGTCTCCAATAATAGCTCCATCTTCTCCAAAGGCTTTAAAAAGTCAAATTATGTCATCTTTTCACTTCCACTGTGACCCTAGTTTTTTTGAACTAGGAATTCATTTTTAAAGATTTCACTAAAAAAACAACTCAATTACACCATATTACCTTTCTCTTCCTATTCAATTTCATCATGGTGCAATCAATTTTGAATTCCAAGTTCTCCATCTTATTAAATTTAAAACTTGACCTTTTATCTAATATCCAAGTTTGACTTTGACTATTAGGTTGACTTTTTTATAAGGCCTTACCATAACTCCAATGGACCTAAAATTTTATCTTATTGAATTCTTCTTTACAAGTAGGTATGGTCAACTTCACTTTTTGACCTTATCTGAGGTCTTAATTTAAATAATTTTCATTTTAATCTATGGTTGAATTTGGTTTGACTTTTAAAACTGAGCCTTAATTTAATTTCAATGTTCTAATTAACCACCCCATCTTATTTACGAGGGAAAATTGAGTCAGGGTTTATCTCTAATTTTGATTTTGCAAAATTATGCTTTTGAGTTCAATTTCCTTGGTTTGATACATTTTCAATTTATTTCTACTAAATCCCCATACCAACCTTTTCCACCACATTGGGTCTTCTAATGCATGTGAATCCTTTGATTGGGCATTGTTATGACCATACTTCATCCGAGAGGGTAAGGGTTGAGAAATTTCGATTGGCATGTACAACTAGAAAAAAATGATTATGAGGCCTAGACAAAATTAAATGTCCACAAATATTATTTTATTTTTAAAATTTTGGTATACATAAAGATTACAGTAAACTTATCCAAAAAAAAAAAAAAAGAGTTTGCACTAGAATAGCTCAAAGTAAAATCTTCTACTAAATTCCATTCCATCAAACTCTTTTCATTTCACTTAAGTTCAAGTGGCTTTTTTATTTTTTTATTTTCAATATTAATCATACATAAGTATTTTTGCTATAATTTTTTTTCATATTTATTTAGTTGTGTGAACTATATATACAACAATTCGTACGTGCATGATGTATCCAGTCTTTTGTCAGTCATGAAAATATAAACAAAACATAAATTTTTAAATTTGCCAGAGTCTTAAACATAAATGTGATATATGTATTAAACATGTTATACTAATCATATTTATTATATTATTTTTTCTATTTGTTGAATATGCATGTTATGTATTACGTTCAAAATTATTACATGTAGTTAATTGTTACCAAAAACTTGTACAAATATAATACATTAAGCTAGCATTATCAATTTTTTGTAATAAAGTTTTTGTAAATCTTACTAGTACTTTTTGAATTTTGATGAACACAAAACTAAAAATTTTGTTATGATAAATGTCGATTCTATTAATAATGAATATTACAAATTGGTGGCTCTTAATGAGAAAGAAAAAAAAGAAAGAAAGAGATATATATTTTAACAATTAGCTTTTAATATAAGATAAACAATTATTTAGATTTTTGAAAGCATTTCTTATATAAAACGTGTATGAAAGGCTCCATTTGTTAAACTTTTTTAAGTTTTTCAAAAATTAATAAAAAGAAAAATAATAAGAAAAAATAAAATAAAATTTGGATAGAAAATTAAAAACAAATAATAAAAAAAATGTTTATTAAATCTTACAAAATAAATGAAAATTATTCTCTAAGTATTCGTATCATGTTCATGCTATATTTTTCATGTTGTAATTTTGTTTCATGTATTATATATAAATATATTAATATTCTACTTTCCTTGCTATTTTGTTTTGACTATTTCGTTAGATGAATTATGCTATCTTAAAAACTATCTCATTTATCCCTTTCTTTGTCCTTAAAAAATTCTTTCCCTATTTGATAGGTACTACATAAGTGTACTGGTAAAGGATTATATAAAGGTATAGAGTTAAATAAGTTAACTCATGGAAGCCACAAAAGTTGGTGATTTGTATCCCCTTGGACCATATTTTCGTCCTGTTCGTGATAACATTTTGCAATTGACTTTTTGGATTGGTTATAGTGTGAGGTATGCTACAAGAGCACTTATACATAAATGGAAGCAAGTTTAAGCTAAGCATGGGCAACACTTGATGAACATTTATTATGTTAAGCTTTTTTTATATATTGACTTTGTTTTATCTTTTTTTTTTTCTTATTTCAAAAATATAGTGTAATAAATTTAAATATGAAGGATTACTTTAAAGTGATGAAAAACCTCCAAATTGGTCAAAAACAAGAAGATTTCGATCTTAAGCAGCTTGATACATTTGAGGGGAAAAAGTTTGAGTATTTTTTCTAGAACATGAAGACATTATTGCAAGTTGAAAAAGTCCGTCAATGAGAAATATCTTAAGCAAGCAAATGATGTAGAATGCATGCAAGATATTTTTCATGGCCTAGCAATAGAGAATTGGAAGGCTATGTTAGATATATTTGCATAAACAAAATTTTTGAGTTATAGTTATAATTTTATTGGTGCAAAGATCTCTAAGGCTAATGTATGAGGTATTATTTGCTTTGGGCTGCTACATGGATCATTTTTATGATTTTACCCTTCTTAACAAAAAATGCCTCATAGGACTCGAGCCAAGGACCTATCCCTTGTCCTTATTAAGCATGGTATCATTAAGCTAACTTAAATCCTAGAAAAGGGCAAAAATCTAAGGGTGGTCCACACATCGGCCTAAAACAAACAATACGTCATAGTGGGCGTTAACCTAAAAAATCCTTGCATCAACAACTTTTATTATTGGTATTAAGTTCATTTTTATTACCATATATAATTAAGTGTTACATATCATTTTGATACATAGGTAGAAAAATAGTGAGATAAATGCGAAACATCGGGAACACTTACCAATGATATTTTCCATAGGTTGACGAATATTTGCACTAAGGAAGTATAAAATGGTTATAAACACATTATAATTTTTTTTTAAATTTTGTTCATTATTAGGTATACTTATTTCTTATGTTTAATCTTTTAGATAGGTCTTAAGACTGGTGATATGCAACTTACATTTGATTGAATGGCACAACATGGATTCATGACCAAAAAAGGCAAGAAAAAGTGGCATAGCTTAAAGTCTAAAGAAGTTAGTGAGGGAATTTGAATCTCGATAAAGTCTGCCATCATGCAATTATCAGATTTCAAAAATTCATAAAATAACATAAATAGGTAGTAAAAGTAGTAAACATAAAAATAGTCAGACTTCCTTATAAAATTTTAAAAAGGGATTTATGTGTAGTAAAACAAACCAAAATTTAACAAAATTTAATCAATCATCTGATGAGGGATTACCTAACTCTTAAATATCATAATCTGCAGTTAAATCCAGTCCTGAAGACACATGATAAGTGCCAGTAAAGGCTTCTTGAAAGGATTTTTGAGATCATGAGCAGCACATACATTGTGCCTTTAATGGTGATCCACATAGATGATAGTTGGAACCTTCTCTAGGCCCTGTGGTTCTCTAGTGCTAGGTAGAAGGCATGCAAGGCCTAAACCAAAAGGTAATTATGAACTACATCTTCCTTTACATGATCTGAGAACATTTTCAAGATGGCATTTGCACCAAAGAGATGGACAAATAGTTCTATAAAAAGACTAAAAAGTGGCAGCTGGGGTGGTTTCCTTTTTTAAGGGTAGCAGCTTCTATTGAAAGATTGAGCAAATTATTCTTTTTCACTTTTTGATTACTTGTCTAGTGTCTCAATAGTGTCTAGGTTCATTAACCTCTCATTTTATCATTTAGCCAAAAATTACCTAGATCTAAGCAAATATAAGTTTTGATCAAATAAAATTACATCTTAAAGTGAAAATCTTTCTCTTCGAGGAAATTTTATTTGATCAAAAGACTTCCCTATGTCAACTGACTGTACCACATATCATGGGCAAATGGATTTTGGCATAAGCATAATGAATGTGTCCTAAAACCCACTAGGAGCACCATAGATAGTTTGTAAAGATAGGTTTCTTATGGGATTTTAATTAAATAATTAAAAATAATTATTTATCATATAAATGATCCACAACTAATTTATCTTATATAATTATCAAATAATTATAAATATAAGAAAAATAGAAAAAAGCTAATTCGACTAATCTAGCTAACTCTTATGAATTTTATCTTTATAAAATTCATATTTAATTAAAACACTTTTAATTCAATAATAATTGATTAATACTAATTATCTAAATAATTAATATATCACAAGATTATCCAATGGATATTCGGCCAAGACATTATCCATTTAGATATGATATGTCTTAATTTGGACATCATTTGGAGAAGACAATCTCATCCACCGTGTGTTAAAAATACAACAAAAATTTAGATTCTCTAAATCTAATTTTATGTTTTAAATTAAATCTTAATTGAACTTTTTAATTAAGTTGAACTTAAATAAATCGTGGATTTAATCTAACAAATTTTATTGTGTGTGACCCATTAGGTTCTTAACATGTTGGCCACGAACATAATTGATCTCATTAATTATGTTTATAGATCAAGAGCTTGATCTACTAACCTATCATGACACCTAAATGTTGATGCGTCAATATAGCCTCATCAAAACCTTTCACTAACTAGCCTATTACTCTAACACAGTCCTTTCACCATATATCTTGGATTGAGCATGAGCATGGTTCAACGTCTACACATGCTTTAATCCATGTTAGATCTCTTAAGTCATGGTTAATAATAATAAATCTATAAGGAATGATTCCTCATAATTCACTATGCTTTGCGTAAGACTTTAGTCCAATTAACCATAGTAAAGATCATTCAAAATGTGGCTCCAATGTCATTGAGAGTGGTGAATCCTCTTTATATCACTCATCCATCTACCATTTATGTCATGTCGTGCTAAAATCACCTTACCATAAAACATCCATGATGTGATATGACATTCATAATGGAATCAAAGCATGACACTCCCCATATAAAATGACGTGGTATCACAAGTCTAGGGACTATTTACATGACTGACACATGAGAACATATTCCATAGACACTTAAATGACTAATACAAAATGGAGTTCTCATATAGGCCATGTTTAGTGAACTTGCTTCCATAAAACAAGCACCTGTATGCTATCCTAAGTATCTCTATAATTCAACTAATGAGATTAAAAGATTGCACACATCAAATGCATGAAGGTAGCATATGTTGGTCTTTGTGCATTATCAATGCCCTGTTTTAACAATACGATGACCAAGAACTTTTTTAAAAATACACCTTTAATGTATAAGGATCTTATCATCGTAACTCATTACATATCTTTGCAAGGACATTGTGCTTCAAGGGCTTCATCCAATTAATGGTTTCATGATAGTTAATCATGTCAGTAACATGAAAGAAAACCATGTGTTACTTTAATTAGTAATTAGTATGCATTTAATAGATAGTATAACTTCCTTATCCTAATATGATTGGTTCAGTGGCATACATTAGCAGTTTATGTATGTGTCATAATGATTTAATTTAATCATTTAAATATCTTGATATCATATAAGTAACATATTACATTTATATTTTTTAGGGAAAGATATGTGGAAGAATGTGAAGAAAGTAAAGTTCAAAAGGAGCTAAGTTCAAAAGTGATCCTTAATGAAATTCTTGGAACTAAATCAAGTTATGTTCATGGGAAAGGTTCAAGGCATAAGGGTATTAGAAAAGGCACAGTGTCCACTTTCACTCTGAGTTGGTTACTCAATTACAAACTATAATAGTTTAGTTAACTAATCAACTAAAGAATACTCTAGCTCTCTTGAAAAATAACCAAGAGAAGATGGCATGAATAGTTACAAGGATAAGTCCAAGCATGACAAAATTGCTTTCAAGTTCATATTTATAATTTTCTTAATTTATTTAGTTGTGATTAAATTTATCATAAACTTCATTTAATGATTTTTTTGTTGATTTGTTACAATAGAAGAGAAGATAATATTAAAGGTTAGATAGAGTTGAATTCGTCAAATACCTTCATCAAAGTTTAAGAATAACTTATTCTTTTGTTTGTATTTTGAAAGGAAAAATCAGTCATTTGAGCATGAACATCTTCAAGAAGAAAACATCTCCT